>CAHIKZ030004566.1:3950000-4060000 GCA_903632075.3 Acanthosepion pharaonis | reverse complement strand
TCATGTTGAATTGTATATGGTCTATGTTAATTATGTTTTATGAATATGTCCTGAAGATGGTCTATTAGACCCGAAAACATTCGACGTTGACATTAAACATTAAAACAGCATAATTGCATATTAGGATTTTTGTTTGCTTTTCAGTATATTTTTTCTTCACACTGTCAGATCTATATCCATATATTTGCTTACATATATATATATATATATATATATATATATATATATATATATGTAAATATATGATATATATATATATATATATATATATATATATATATATATATATATATATATATAAAAAGGTTAAAAATTTAGAAAAGTTAAAAAATATGAAGATATCAATGATGTTAGCACAATTTCAGACTTGGCATTAGTAAATAACAGTTAAATGACCAACATTAAATCCAATAACTTAGTAAAAGTCATGGATTGATTTTACACTATATTGATATAATGGACAGGACCCACATGTAAAATAATAAAAAAAAAATCAATATTTTTCAATTCTGATACATGTCACAACCTAAGGATGTTTGAAAGAACATTAATCTGCAAAAATCATTTCCCAAAAGAATTTTCGCTCTTCTTTTATGAGTGGACCACTGTATTTAAATAGTCCAAGATATAAACAATCATTTTTGTAGATTAGCATTTTATTCTTTGGCTATGACACTCGGCAGAATGAAAAAATATTTATTTTTTAAATCATTTTAGAAAGGTGGTTCTTTTTATATATAAATTCAGTGTCAAATAGATATTTAACTTTCAAAGAGTTATTGGACTATTTGCATGTAAAATAAAGTTTGTTTTTTTGGGGTTTTTTTCAGTGTTGACTAAAAAATAGATAACTTTTAAATAAAGGACCCGCATTCTAAAATAATAAAAACAATCAATATTTTTCAATTCTGATTCATGTCACAACCTAAGGATGTAATAATGTTTTTATTAATCTGCAAAAATCATTTCCCAAAAGAATTTTCTCTATTCTTTTATCAGTAGACCACTGTATTTAAATAGTCATAGACAAAAAACATTAGAAAATTCAAACAATGTTTTTATTATATTTTTCTAATTTACTATTAAGTTGTTGCATATACAGATCAAATTAATGGCCACTCTTATATGATCTTTTGTGGAAGACATCTGTTCACAACGTCAGTGATGTTTTTAGCTGAGGATCATTAGGAGTTTCACGTCTTAGAACATCATATACCCCTTCTCCATAGCAACCCAACTGATATTGATCAGATATCAACTTGTGTGCCAACCATCAGCTATAACATTTAAGAACATTTATAATGTAATATAACATTTAATAACATTTCTCAAAACTCTTCTTAAAATGAAAATAATATCTAGACATTATGATGTGAAATTAATATCTGGATATTATTATGTGAAACAAAGTTTTGGACATTATCATATAAAACTGTGAGTTATCTCAACATGACTTTTCCAGTCAGTATCTGTCTATATTTCTGAGATAAGGTATTATGTACACTATTTACATTATTCGGACTATTGTCCTCATTTTTGTCGACATATTTATTACAACTTTCGGCCATTATATGCTCCGGCCTTCTTCAGTTGATTGGAATGTCGAACTGAACGCTTTATTTTGTTCACTGGGGTAGACTGTTCTAGTTCCACGTGCCATGTTTAATGGATGTCAGTTATCAATTATCTCCTGTTAATTCCCCTCTCCAAGTTCTCTACTGCCTTAACCGGGTATTGAACTTACAATTCTTTGGGTCCTGTCACTGGATCTAACCAATGCCTTTATCCACTGTGCCATGTGTCCTCAAGGGCACATGGCACAGTGGATAAAGGCCACATGACAAACACAAATGTGCATGATTAGACGTTTGCAATAGTGATGCTTGTGTTAGCAGGAATTCACAAGTCATCGTGTCTGAAGATTTGAGCGTGCTGGCTTTGTTCAGATTGTTGAACACACTAGATAACCTGCTCTCTCCCAGAAACTGTAGGTAAGGTCCACTCAGCATAGTTTTGATATAAACCACAGGTGGGGTCTTTAGGTGATGAACAAACACAAACGTACTGACGGGCATCCACAGATTCATCTATCATCGATGGCCTTAATCAGGAACACATGGACAGTGGATAAAGGTATTAGTTAAATCCAGTGACAGGACCCAAGAGTGTGAGTTCAATACCTGGTTAAGGTGGTGGAGAACTTCGAGAGGGGAATTAACAGGAGATAACTGATAACTGACGTCTGTTAAACATGGCACGTGGAACTAGAACAGTCTACACCAGTGAGAGAAATAAAGGGTTCAGTTCGACATTCCAGCTACCAGAAGATGGCTGGAGTGTACAATGGATGAAACGTTGTAATAAATATGGTGACAAAGATGAGGACAATAGTCCAAATAATGGGGTTGCCAGTTTTGGCAAGATGACGTTAGAGGGTGCTATTAAGCAGCTATTACTGTTCTTATTCTTTTTCATACTTTTCCTTCCAGCATGTTCTAGTGACAACACCAACAGGACAGTACCACTGGACATTTCTTCCCCCTTAATAACTGTACCCTCACACATATGTGTATCACCCACAGAATTCCTAACTTTCAGTATCTTCATTTTTACTTGTATACTTGTAGATTTTCTCTCTTATTACTCAGCATTAGGTAAACAAAAATATTAAATATCATCCTACCTGCTATATTTACATGTGCAAAATATTTTTGCAACTGCTTATAGTCAAACTGGAACCTACGCCTGCAACATCATGACATGATTTCAACATGGATTTACCGAAACAAAACTAATATCTAGATATCTGTCTATATCTCTGAGATGAGGTATTATCTTTACTTACATTATTTACATTATTCAATCTGTTATCCTCATCTTCATTGCCATATTCACGTTTCGGCTGTTGTTGTACACTCTGGCCTTCTTCAGGTGATTGAAATTTCCAACCGAACCCTTTATTTCATCCACCGGGGTATATTCTAGTTCCACGTGCCATACCATGCCTCTTCCGGATGTCTCAGTTATTTTCCATTTAAATCAACTCTCCAATTTTGGTTCACCACTGCTGTGGCTTGGTATTGAACTGAAAGCTCTTTGGGTCTAATCACTGGATCTAACCGACATCTTTATCCACTGGGTCATGTGACCTTAAGAAATAACTGAGACATCCAGAAGAAGCATGGCACGTGGAACTAGAACAGTTTACTCTGGTGGATAAAATAAAGGGTTCTGTTTGAGATTCCAATCACCTGAAGAAGGCTGGAGCATACAATGGCAAAAACATTGTGAATATGGCAATGAAGATGATGGTAATATCTAGACATTGTATAAGAGGTGAATTTGGCAGCTGATCTTAAAAAAAAGAGCTACAATATGTTGTTAACTGGGGCAAGGAATGGCTTCTTAATTTTAATACCTCCAAAACTACTCTCTTTTAATCATCAGAGAGAAAACATTTACCTTCAATCAGCATGGATGAAACTAACCTACAAGATAGTGACACATTGCACCTTCTCGGACTAATGCTGACATAGTGAAAAGATTATATTGAACCAACTGCTAGAAGAGTTGGTTTTCTGTGTCATGCTAGACAAGTTTTCCTGCCAGAATCTACCTTACATATTTATAAGTCTACCATTATTCTTGCTTTGAATATTGCTGCAGACATCTGGTGTTCTTGCTATATATTTGAAAATTCTTGATAAAATAAGAATCTGCAATATTATTGGTCCTGAACTGGCATCTATGCTAACAGTTTCTTCTTTTGCACTTCTCGCTTGTGGAATTTTCTTCCAGTTTCTTGCTTCCCAGTCAATGTTGATCTTCAAAAATTTAAATGCAATGTCAATCATTGTCTTCTGTCTTCTTAATTCTTGTTCTTTAATTGTTCTCTTACCTTAATAGTTTTTTCTTTTCTCATATTCTCTAACACTCAGTAACCCCCTTGCATCTTAGTGGCTTTATTGCCTTACTTGGGGTGAAATTATTAAAAAAGAAATATTTATATAGAAAGCTAATATTTGGACATTATTATATGACTCTAATAACAACTTCTTCTTTATGGCGAGGAAAACTGTTCGTAAGTATTTGAAGCAAAATATTATGTCCTTTGTAGAGTTTATCCACAGATTTGATCCACATATGAATTTTATTTGTAAATTGGAAAAATTTAATAAAAAAAATAAATCCATAGACCTTGGTGGTAGAATTCCATAAAACTTTCTCAATCTTCTCTATCCTTTACTGCTCATTCAAAAGATATCCAGTGGCTAGAGCTACCAGTCCGCTGTGGCTACCTGTACTCTTCTGAAAAAATAAATATATAAATATTTAAATAACAATAAATAACCAGATAAAATGAAAAAAAACAACATACAAATTTCAGTTGATGAATATAGGCAAAATGAGTGCCTTCTTTTCAAATAAATATATATATATATATATATATATATATATATATATATATATATATATATATATATATATATATATATATATATATATATATACTTAACTTTTGTCTTGGTTCTTAGAATTTATTTTACAGTAAATAATTATATATATATATATATATATATTTATATATATATATATATATATATATATATATATATATATATATATATATATATATATATATATATATTATCTGCTTATAGTTGATATATATATATATATATATTTATGCTAATAGTTGATAACATAAGCTATTGGTTTATAACAGAAGCTATTGGCTTATCTATGATTTTCTATACTTAACACTTTTCTTCATTTTCACTCTCACATGATCAAGTGTATCATCATGAACTGCAATGCAATATTTACTTCCTGCATTTCATATGCACGAGTTTATCGTTGCATAGCAATCTTCCATGCAAACAAACAAACTATCATTGTTGCAAAATTAACTCCTTTAATTGATGAGTGCTTATGTAAGCAGAAAGATTAAGGATTAAGAATAAAACATGTATCAACATGGTGATTTTCTTTCATCTTTCAATGATAATGCTATTAAGCTTATCAGATGTCATGAAAGGATTTTGCTTAAAATAAAGAGACAAAAGTTGTCTATATTATTTAATGAAACATGTATTAATATATTATAGTTTCGCTTGAAAATAAAACAGAACTAGTGCTTTTAATTTAATTATATAATTGAATTTGAAGTTGTTAGTTTCTGTTTTCGAAACATAGTAATTCCTGTGTAGCGATGGAACCATATTTTTTAAATCAGATAATTTATTATATATATATATATATATATATATATATATATATATATATATATATATATATATATATATATTACCTAGAGGAAAGTGCTCAATATATAGAGCTAACATATTCAGTTGTATGGATATTAGTTTGTAACCCTGGGTTTCACACTTTTGTGATCATCAGACTAACTGGTTTATTTTTTACAAACTGGATTTATTTATGCTTACTTGTGTTTCATTGTATTTGTTGCATTGTAAGTCAATCAATTCCATCCAACTAAAAGCAAGACTATTTATAGATTCATTTGGGATGTGGTACGGAATGTCTAAATAATCACTGCCCATCTCTTCATATCTGTGCCTGTAAATGTGAAAGGCATAGTCAAGAAAAATATTCAGTAGACTGGGGATCCTTGTTGTACACCTGAAGAGGTTTGAAATGTTTCCATATTGGGATCCTTGCCAAAGATGTAAGTTCCTCACATTTAACCAATGTAAACATGTTTTTCCTTCTCACTGCAACCTAATCCTGGCCAACCAATCAGCACATGACTTTGTATTTTTACAAAATAAATATAATCAGCACATGACTTGATACTGGTCAAACCATGCTAAGTTGTACAAAAGCCACTATTACAAAACATACTGATGGAACAGCCCAACATATAGAGTGGAGATTAATGCCTTTTTCAAGGAAGAAAATGCCAATACTATGTGCCATGTTTATGGTAAGGAACTTATTTCCCTTGGCACCAGATGTTCCAGTACCTTTTTTACCAGATCTCACATTACAATTTTTTTTTTATCTCGTATTGTTGTTATCGTTGTTTTTCTCTGGTTCACTGTATTACTATTAATAATAGTTACAATACCTCATCTCTGAAACATAGACAGATATTTTTTTAGTTAGGGCATAAATTGGTATTAATAATGTTAGTAGCCATCAGTCTTTCTAATTTGTATAAGATATTGTTATAAAATGTTTTGTGCCTTGCAATTCCAATTCCATCTTGTGTTTTTTTCCTTTTAGCCAGTTCAAAATAAATTATATCCCAGATGCACTATGGAGCCACTACCACTTCAACGGACCTTTTGTATACAGAAAACATCAAGCTTTTTTGCATTCTTCTAAAAAGAAGTGCACCCTGAAATGTGATCCTAAGTAAACAATGATTTGCTCTATTTTCCACTTGAAGAACCATACCAAATAAACCGTGTACCGGTGAGAAAATTAAAGGAAATAATTTAATTTTATTATTATTTAATTACTTATCTTTGCTACGCAGTAGCATTAATAATACAATAACATTAAATACAATATAAATAAAAGTATTAAAAATATACAATTATTGTAACACAACTAAACAGATCTTTCTACCAAGGGAAGTAACTCTTTAAAATCTAAGGGAGATAATTTAGTAAAAATATAGGAGTATTTACTTCCCCTGATATCCTCCTCCTACCGTATTAAGTTTTCTACGTGAGAAGTGTTTCTTTGTAGTCAGTTTTAATTTATTCGTTAAATGAAAATACTGAAATGCAATCCAGATATACAAACTCGAGATGTATAATGCATAGTTCTTTTATTCTCCAAATGCATAAGACACTGTCTGAAGCGTATAAAGCTTTGAACGAAATAATTTTTTTTTTTAATACCATATCCCTTCAGGATGAAGGAGACCATGGATTGATTTCGTTTCTTTAAAGTGAGAGCAGTAGCTTCTAGTTGTCCTCTTCACTGTTGTGAATTCGGAGTAGTCTTTCATTTAAAAAGACTGACACCCAAGCGTAAAGAACCAATTTTGGTATTTATATCATGATTATTTAGATAAAATGTCTGACCGTCTGTATTTTGTTTTTATAATTTAGTTTATATATATATATATATATATATATATATATATATATATATATATATATATATATATATATATATATGCAGTTAATACTGACCATGGCATTTTACTATTACACCATCTTATCCATGATTATTATTTTATACTCTTTAAGTCAGTAATTCCTAAAAAAAAATTATCTGGGCCGCAGTTTCGGGCTTAAACTTTGCCTGTACCTCACCAAATTTTATGTGATAAAAAGTACATTGAAAAAAAATCTTATAGTGCATTGAATATAATATTAACACAAATAACTTGTAATATGATTAAAGTACACAAATTTAATGAAAAGTATTGTTTTTGACAGGTAATCTCCTCTATATTAGGCCTAATTTGAGATGAACAAACTCATCTCCTCATCAACAATAATCATTTACAGTGAGCGTCCGGCCTATTCGCGTTTCAGCATTCGCGGTTTCACACATCCGCGGATTTTTCTTTAGAACATATGTACATGTTATTTGCGGAAACCCCGAGTATTGGCGTGTTTTTCAGATGAACATATGTACAAATTATTCGCTGAGAACTCCCTCGATTCGCGTATTTTTTCGATAGAACATATTTAAAATATTCTTGTATTATTTTCCTGTTATTTAAGTCACTTAAAACATATAACAGTCCATTTTTATGGTAAAAATTGGCAGAATTGAACATCTTCATTGTAAAAAACAAACGCAAAACATCCGTAGTACCTGGGCTTTGTTCTTTGTTAGGGACTGTGGCTGGGGACTTGAAAGTGGCTTGTGCTGTTTTTAGAAAATGTTTTAAACTTTATATTTTATGTTTTGTTACACTACACATATTTTGAAGTCTGTCTATATTTCAATATGAGCACTGGTAAAAAAAAAATGAGCTGAAAACATTAGGTTTATAATACTCAGAAGTTCATACCCTCAAGGACACATGTCACAGTGGATAAAGGTGTTGGTTAGATCCAATGACGGACCCAAAGAAGGTGAGTTCAATACCTGGTTAAGGCAGTGGAGAACTTTCAGAGGGAAAATTAGCAGGAGATAACTGATAACTGACGTCCATCAAACATAGCACGTGAACTAGAACAGTCTACCCCAGTGAGCGAAATAAAGGGTTCAGTTCGACATTCCAACCACCTGAAGAAGGCCGGAGCTTACAACGGCCGAAACGTTATGACAAATATGGCGACAAAGATGAGGACAATAGTCCGACTAATGTAAATACTGTACACATATTTTATATAGTATTTTCAATGGTTGTATCGATCTTTGCGTAATTAAAAATGGTTATTGTTCGTATGAAAGAAAATTTACGGTAAGAGTATGGTCACAAATACTATTTTTCAAAAAATGTTTTTAAATGGGCCTGAAATGTTTCTAAAGTGTTTAGGATGAAAGTTTAAGGTCTATAGGGGTTTTATTTTATAGGTACTTATAAGCACTTTTAGCGGGGTGGTTATAAGTATTCTCGGATTCTAACTATTCGCGGCCGTTTCTGGTCCCTACCCCCGCGAATATGGGGGACTCACTGCATAACTATTTGTAACGGGACTCATGCATTCAATTACAAGTAATTCATAATAATATTTTAAATTTTGAAATCGTATTTATTTTTGGCATATGAATTTTTTAAAACTGTTTCTAATTCTTTGTCTTTGAATCACTCTTCCTCACCTTCTATTCTCTTCTACCTCACCTATCAGGCGCTCTGCACCGTTTGGGAATTACTGCTTTAAGTCGTCAACTGGCCAGTGATAGTGAAGTAAGGGCGGAATTGATCATGCGCATTAGGTTAATAAGGGTGGAATAGTAAATATTTACCCAAACTTCTGACAAATGTGAGGGTGGGCATACTGATTTAAAGTTTCGGGAGAATAGTGAAAGAATAAATTTATGTTAAGCTCATATTATAAAATGACAACCTTTCAAATTCTCTTAAAAACGTGGTCTAGTTTACATAACAAACTGAACACCTCTGTTAACCCTGACAAAAATTAATTAAAAAAAACAAAAAAACAACTGATATTTTTGACCGAGCATGTTTAATCTATAATAATATGAAAAAAAAGATTTTGAAAGAAAATTATTATTTCTGCCTATTGTAAAACTCCAACGTCTTCTAATCACCAACATTGGTTGGACGATGTGGGTCACCCCTCTTGGTTTTGTCAAAAAACGTGTTAGGGTGTGCTCTTGAAGTGTATAAAAAGGTAATCATATTCTCTTTTTCTTTTTAACTTTTGCTTCCAGATGTAGTCGAATGTAGATGAAGAATGCTTCTGACAGGGCACATTCTCTTCCTTGGTCCTCTGTTGACTTTTGAACACTCTCACAGATGCACATACAAACACGTGATAGACACGTGTTTTTTATGTGCGTTTATTTCACGCACACATAATCAAGCGCATTCTTATAGCTAGTTTCAATGTCTTTTTTTTTTAAGCATTACGCCACGAGCAAGGCGGGAAGTCACTAGGATGCAGGGGGTTGCAGAAGATTTGGAGCGAGACCAGATAGGAGTGATAGAAGAAAGGATGAGTAGAAGGATAGTGGATAGATCAAGGTAACTGGAGATGTCGATTGACATTACATTTAAATAGTTGGAGATTATAGCTCTCAGGGAAACAGTAATAGGGAAGGGGGTTCCACAGGCGAGAGGTGCAAGGTATAAAGATATTGGAGTAGAAGAGACGGCTACACTTAAAATTTTCTACAGTGAAAGGGTGAGAGCTGGATGCCAGCCTCGTAGGGCGCTTGAATTCATGAAGTCTGGGAACCAGTGAAAGCATCTCATGGGAGCAATTACCATGAAAGTATTTGTAAAAAAGACAGAGAGAGAGAGAGAGAGAGAGAGAGAGAGAGAGAGAGAGAGAGAGGCGACGGTGCGTCTGTGAGAGAGTGACTGTAGACGAGATGCCAGATCAGGGTCAATTATATTACATATCCGCCTCTGGATCTTGTCAAGAACTCCTAGGTAAACAGAAGGTGCACCAGACCATATATGGCAGCAATACTCCATGCAAGGGCGAATGGTTGATTTGTATATTTGAAGTATCGATTCCGGAGAGAAAAATTTCCTGGTGCGGCACAGAGAGCCAACTTTCGTTGTGGTGGACGAAGCAATTGACTCAATGTATTTGTTCCATCTCAAGTGAGCAGTCAACGTGAGACCGAGCAGACGCAGAGAGTTGCTCTCAAGAAGTTGAGCATCCGACATTCTAATGGGGTCAGGGAAGGATCTCTATGGTGATTAATAGAGAGCAGTTTAGTTTTTGAGGCATTAAAGTTGACCAGCCAATTCTTGCCCCAATTAACAACCGATTGGAGGTCCATTTCAAGACGAGCGGCCAGGTTAGTTTTGTCAGCGACACTAGATTTGTTTTTTGAGGCAGGAGTAAATTGTAGTGTCGTCCGTGTAGGTGCCAACTTGGGAATCTATGGCCTCAGGAAGGACGTTGATGAAAATAAGGTATAGAGTGGGGCCAAGGATGGAGTCTTTGGGAACACCTGCGTTCGTGGGATAGGAACTGGAGGAGAATCCGTTGAGAACCACCTTCAATTCACGGTTTGACAGGAATGATTGTATTAGGTCAAACAATCGACCTGTAATACCATAACCCTGGAGCTTGCGAAGAAGGCCGGCATGCCAAACCCTATCAAACGTTTTGGAGATGTCTAGGGCCACGGCACGAGCCTCACCATTATTTTGAAGGGCTTAGTAGACGGTTTCAGTGAGCACATCAGCTGTAGATCAGGTGTAGCGGAAGCCATATTGCTTGTCTGAGAGCAGATCATGTGAGGTAAGGTGGTTAACCACTTCGGCGTTGATTAGGGATTTGAAGACTTTGCCGAAGAGGGGTAGGAGACTAATAGGACGGTAATTTTCCCTACAATTGTGTACACATACAAATACTTTTATTAATAACATGCATTGTCTTTTGTTATATATTCTTTTATGTTTCTTATTTTTACCTGAACACACATGTGTCCGCTAATACTCTCTGCGTGATAAAAGTTCCAGGTTCCGATAAATATTTAATATAAATTGTCCTTACAACTCGCAAAGAGGTGATACCCGTAACGATATATATATATATATATATATATATATATATAGAGAGAGAGAGAGAGAGAGAAAATGAGAAAGAGAATGATGGGAAGAACTAATATAAAAATATTGAGAACAATAAGAAAAATACAAAGTTTAATTTCATGAAGATTATGAATGCGAATAAAGGGTGTTCCAATAAATTGGACCGATTTTAAATGTGAATTAAGTTTAAGCGTCAAATGATTTTTTTTTTCTTTCAGATTTAACAACTTAAGTCTTTGGCAATTTCAAGCATGGAAAGATTAACAATCAAATAACGTGTTAAAGTTATCGAAGCCTATTACGAAAATGGACGTTCAAACAGAAATGCAATGAGAAGTTGTCAGGTCGCATCATATCTTGAAACAGCGAAGTCAATTGGTCACAACGATCGTGCGACTTGGCGGCTTTAGATTTCTTCGTTTGGGGTCATCTCAAAAGTAACTTCTATGCCAACAAGCCAACACAAATTCAACATCTGAAGGATGAGATAATAAAGCATATTGGTGAGATCGAGGAGCAACAAAAAAGAGACGTCATCAAAAACTTTGACCATCGAGTAGGGGTGTGCCGCCGAAGCCTTGGCAGGCATTTGGGTGATATTTTTTTCACATAAAATTGGCATAACTTAAATAAAATGATCCAATAGAGAAATAAATAAATTTTCACAATTAACACTGATTTATTTACTGCTGACTTTGACCCGTCTTAATGAAACACCTTTTATATATATTTTTTAATCATTCCACCCCAAGCAAGGCAATAAAGCCACGAGGCTGTACGGGGTTACTGAGTGTTTGAGAATATGAGAACAAACTACTATTAAGGAGAGAGGACATTAAAAGAACAAGAATTAAGAAGACAGAAACTCACAGTTCACATTGCATTTAATTTCTTTAAGATCAAAGTTGACTGGGAAGGAAGAAGCCGGAAGTGAGTTTCACAAGCGAAAAGTGTAACTGAAGAAACTGTTGGTATAGAACTTACGGTTAAATCAAGACATTTCAATTGTAAAATGATGAGACTTTGCTACCAATCTAGTAATGTGCTTATATTCATAAAGTCTAGGTAACATAGCAAAAAGTTCATCTGAACAATTATCATGAAAGTATTTAAAGAAAAGGCGCAGGGAGTCTACATTAGAGCGGTAGGAAGATATCTGAATTTGAGGTGCTAGGTTAGGACCCATAATATTGCTGATTTCTCTTTGGATTTTATCAAGAATTTCTAAATAGATGGCAGTAGCAGTGGATCATATGTGGCAGCAATATTCAAAGTAAGGAGGAATGGTAAACTTATAAATATATACAATAGAGTTTAGAGACAAACATTGTTTAGTACAACATATTGAATTCAGTTTCTTAGCTGCAGACCTAGCAACTGATTCAATATATTCTTTCCACTCTATGCCATCAAAAAATGTTCATCTGAGAAGATGCAATGAGTCACTCTCCTGGAGGTTAGCATCAGCCATATGCTGATAGAAGGTAAAAAGATTTCTCTCAGATGATTAAAAGAGGGCAGTTTTGTCTTTGAGGTTTTAAAATCAATAAGCTATTCCTTGCCCCAGTTAACAACAGATTGTAGGTCATTTTTTAGATCAGCTGCCAATTTGATCTTATTGAACTGATCAGGCTTACAATTAAGACAGGAATAAATAATTGTGTCATCAGCATATATACTGAGTTTTTTTGTTTTTTTTTTAATACAAAAGTTATTTAGTGACGGGAAAGTAGTTAAGAATACACATACTTTTGTTAAACATATTTTTCTTTCTCTTGATCGACATCCTTAGCACCACTCCTCTGAGAAGAATAAGTTAACAACTTCACCACAACAGGTGTTACTGTTGTGTGTTGCCTTCTGTGCTGTCTCTTGCTTACTGTGTCACCGCTAGCTTCTTTAGATTCAAGTACTGCATTGCAAACTGAATTAACGACAGACAAATTTCTTAGTATTTTTTTCTAGCTTTCTTTCAGTGAGGAGACAGTAGTTATAGCATTGCTATTTGTAGAAAGCAAGAGAGAGAACACAATAGACAGGACAAATGTCAACAGGTTGGCTAACTACTCTTCATAATGTGGTGGCCTGTTACATTAATAAATCTGGAATTATTGAGTTATCTTCATTCTTCTCTTCTTGCAATTGTGCTGGCTGTTATCATGCAGTTCTTTGCTTTGTCTTAAAGATTAAACAAAGACAATCCATCATTATTAGGATCTCATGCCTGTAGGAGTTCAATACTCAATTCAGGTTGTCAGTGTTTTAACCAGTACAGTCTGTCAGTTATATGCAATGCATGATACACACTTAGGCAATCATGTATCTTTTGATACATGACTGACAATGTAGATTTTCCCCCCAGTAGTTTGCCATTTCATTCTGCGGTAGACCAGTTGCCATCCAAGTCTATAGAACCCGATCTGTTCTGCTATTTATCCATAGCTGAGGAGGGAATAAGAGAATTCATACCTTTCCGAAGGATATTAGCATGTAAGTGAATGTAATGGATTTGACTGGAAAAGTCAGTCTGTCAGTTATGCGCCATGCGTGATACACGCTTAGGTGATCATGTATCGAAAAATACATGACTGACAAGGTAGTAGAGGTTGCTATTTTGGGACTGCCTATGTTTTCTGTAACACTGTGGTTTTTGTAGCAAATGTTCAGATAAGATTCACTCTTTAGTTTCAACAGACTTTTATAGCTAGGACTCACCATGCTATGTACATAGAGTCAAATTACCCACATTTCCTCTATATTCCCTTTGTAGAGAGGAAGTTTAATTCAGATACCTTTTTGAGTATGAGTCCACCAAAAAAAAAATATAAAGAATCAACAAGAACCGATATATATATGTACAAACAAATGATGATATATAACAACAAAAGGGTTACAAGGGACAAAGACAATAATGTGTGTAGCAAATGAATCTGGAAATCTTTTGGTCCAAAGTATATGAAGTGAATGAATGTGCATACATACATGTATGTGTATGTATTCTTCATGTGTTTCCCAAAAAGGTAAAACTCGATCTTCTGTGAGAGATTTAAATGTTGTCGTATAAGCGGAAAAAGTAAGAAGAAGCTGCAAACAATTTATAGTGCCGTAGAGTGTTCGCTAGTAGCAGTTTCGAAAATTAGGGTGAGTTAAGCCGATAGTACAAGAAAGATAATACATTAAGATATACATTTTAATTAATATTTTTTTAAGCAAGGGAACTAATTCACCAATGGTGATATTGGTGGATGTGACAAAGCACCTATGTAGGTCTGTTTCGTAAAGTAGCTGTTTTGGGGAAAAATCATTTTTACAATTGGATCACGAGAGAAATAAGGGTGATTTGATTCCATCAACGTTGCATGGAAATAAGTCTTCCCCACAAGATGACATGAATGATTTTGAACTCTATCAAGGCTGGAAAATAAAGACTGAATAGCTCCAATTCAGATACACTATTTTTGGTCTACTCTAACTCTTCTGAAAAAAAAAGCATGACAGAAAGTATCAGATACTACCTGTATTAATGTAATAAGCCAACTATATCTTGGGTATTTGTACCGTTAAAGACAACTTCGAATTATGTATTACTTTTTATGGCAAAAAACTGTTGGTATATAACACATTTTTACCAAAATCAAACATAGAATTCATAATAATTAATATCCTTTCATTCAATGTGCAAAGCTGTTTTAGTTGAGTCGACTTTATTGAGTATTGCTTTTGAACAATGTCTCATTTATTGCTATTTCCAAAGAATTTCCTGTGTGAATGTTAATGCAAAAATGATCTCTCAGCATTTACCTTGACATCAAGCAGTTGTTAGTAGAAATTCATTGCAAGACTAGTGGGGTAATCACAACAAGCTGGCTCAGCATAATATAATAACTTTTTTTTTAGGCTTTCTCATTTTTTTTAAATTCTTTTACTAATTATTAATTAGATGATGCTTGTCGAGGGAAGTTCTCGACAAACATCATCATCAAGGTTTTACTTTACCAAAAACGTTCACTGATATTGACTATGAAGATGACCTAACTATCACTGCAGCCATCACTACCTTTGGAACGGTCCTACTACAACATCTAGGAAATGTTGTTACTAGTGTTGGACTCTATGTCAATGCCTCAAAGACTGAATTCATATGCTTCAACCAGCAAAATTCAATACTCTCTCAGGTGAATCAATAAAACCTTCTGAATCTTTTACATACAAGATGCAAAATAAATTCTACTGAAAAGGATCTGAAAATTCGTATAGTTAAATCCTGAGCAACCATGAATAAAATGGATGCAATCTGGAAATCTGCTGTACTAGAAAACCTCAATCAGAGATTCTTTCAAGCCATTGCAGAGTCGGTTTTGCCCTGCTTGGACATTAACTAAAACCCTACAGTTGAAGCTTGATGGAACCTACGCTGAGAGCTACACTTAATATTTCTTGGATACAACATCCAACTAAATCTCAGCTCTATGGACCCATCCCTGATATTTCTACAATCTTATATGAACACAGAATGCTGTTTGCTGGCGAGCAAGACAAGAACTTGCCTGTGATCTACTGTTCTGGACACCTAGCCATGGTGCAAGACTAGCTGGTCACCCTGCTATATTATGACACAGAATGCCAGTCTAATGACATGACCTTGATGCAGGACCATGATGTTTGGTGTGATAGACTCACGGATATCTGAGTTAGCTTGATCGAATAAAATAATTATTATTCACAGAATTATCAAACATATTAATTTCAGTTTGATTGAATGTAAAAATCTTTAAGATTTTATATAAAAATATTAACCCACAAATATATAATAATAACATCTTTCATAGAGGACTACTTTACCTGTTCATAAACGTCTCAAGTCTCTTTTCGCATTGCTGATTTTGATGGTGAATGCTTTGTGAAATGTAGATTTGGAAACTTTAGGCCATTGTCTTCGAACGCAGAGATTTGTGTAGAAAACTGAAAGACAGAAGAGAATGTAAAGAGATTGTGCATTTCTATCCAAAAATGTTTTGTTAAACAGCAAATAGAAATGTGAAGAAGGCCGTAGTTTACAACGGCTGAAACATTGTGAATACAGCAATAAAGATAAGGATAACAGTCTAGAAAATGTAAATAATGCAAGTAACTTCTGTTAAGTTTTCTCATTAAAAAAAAATTTTATTCATAGAAATATGAATCAGGCATGAATCAGTTAGGCTGAATGTAAAACTTTTGAAAATTTCAATCAAAAATATTGACCCACTAATATATATTTATATTAAGAACTATTTTGTATTTTGATATCTTAGACAGAGTACCTGGCTTTAAAATAATGATAACATTTTAACTACAAAGAGAGAAAATAATTCTTTAAAACAGATTTAATACTGAAATCAAGGAAATTACTGAGTATAAATATTTATGTTTTTATATTTCTTCTGATTATCCATTGAATACATCACAAACAAAAATTTTCTGTCCTGGGTATGACAATAAACTACATCCGGCAGCAAGTCCTCTGATTGGAAGATTTTGAGGATCACGGAACCACCTCTTAATTGCTGGTGTTCCCAGGTTCATCTTGACCTGGGGTGGCAGCACCTGCTATGGTCAAACAGTGAACCCCCAAACTTGGGTCAAAATACTATGAAATTGGAGAAATACATTTTTATAGTGAAGGTTTGAACAGTACATTTTCATAGTAAACTAATTACCAGCAATAGATATGTGTAAGAAAAAAAATATTACCAACAATACATTTTTGTAAAAGAAATTACTAATGCTCCCAAGAAATTTAAATTCGGCATTAAATGACCCATAAGGAGTCAATATACTGCTAAACAAACAAAATATTTCAAATGGTAATGGTAATATAAACCAATTCCTTAAAAGGAAACATTTGGCATTTACTGATTGAGCAACCAGTATTACTGTCAGTTGAAATTTATAAAATCTTCCTCTTAAAACAATATTTTAGGAAAATAGGTTTTCTAAGTCCAGTAGCTGTTATCATTCTTTCCTGTATTGAGGTGGGGGTCCTTCCAAACCTTTTATTTGAAGTAGGGTGGAATTTCAACAGATTAAAGTTAATTCTGGATTAATTACTATCAACAGTTATTAGATAACTTTGATACATTTTGGGCAAACAGAAATAAATTAAGTTCCCCATTGAAGTATCGTTCACATGTGTCACATGCACCTGTGAGTTGTGTTATCATTCATGCAACCAAGTTTGGATAATTCATATGTATCTCCTTTGTATGAAAACAACAATGAAATTAATAAGAATTAATTGAACTGATTTTATCAGCGTTTTTATGAAACATTGAGTATACTTTTTCTAAATTCTCAAAACACTTGTCTCAAATGAAATATTAAAATGGCTTTAGTTTGGATAACTGAAAAATGGTAAATTGCTTTCTCCTTTAATAAAAGCAACATTTTTTTTAATCAAAATTGTACTAATACATTGACTGTGTTGTTTTGAAAAAGATCCTTTTTGTGTTCATATAATCTTTTATTTATATTCCTTGAAGTTACTCCTATGTATTCCTTATGGCAATTATTACAGGTAATAGAGTAAATATAAACATTTATATATTGTTTTTCACACAGGCATTAAAACAGACGCAGCTTATTGAAGTGAAAGGAAAATGAAAAAAGGAAAGAAGCAAGAAAATGTATATTTAACCTTCTTTTTGTAAATTGAAAGAATAGCTGTTAGACTTTATATAATCTGCTTTGGATAGATATTTGTGTATAGGTATATTGTTAATATATGTGTATATCTGTGGGGAAAATAAAACAAAACCAATAACTCAAATATTAACAAAAAAAATTAATCTGATGCAACTTATAAAAAAACCCAGAAAGGGTTTCTGGTCATATAAGCAATTTTATGATCCCAATTCCAGAAAGGACTGAATCTTTCTCTTTCTTCTCTTGGCTTCAAGATATGAATAACACAATAATAACGTTGACACTGGGGAATGTTAGTTTCCCCATGTCCATGGATGACTGAACTCTTTCCACTTTCCAATGCATTAATTCGGACATGTTTTCAGCAGCCCTACTCATGAAATAGAGATCTGGCCATCCCATCTCAGTGTGAGGCTAACTTGAGCTCAACCATTTTTACCCATTCTTATCATTATTTCCCACAAATTATTTCTGGAGCAAAAAGGAAAATGTACATACTCAAGAAACATTTAACTTTCAATGCAGTCAACATAAAAGAAATAAACGTCCATAACTGTTATGGTAATTTATCCCTACATGCATGGACTCTCCCAGCTATAAATAGGAGCAGGTACTGCCTTTTGGAGAGGGAAGTTTCCAGCAGTCAGCTCTGACAGTCGGACTGAACATTTGTATATGTTTGTATTACTGTTTCTGTAATATATTTGTTTAACTCAATTCCACTCTTTGTGTCTTTATTTTCAGACCCTAACAAGGCCACAAGAGTAACAGAAACTCAAGAGTTTTTTTTTGTATGCTTCTTTTATCTTCAATGTTTTTATATTGAATATGTACTTTCACCTAAAGAAATACACACAAAACCCACAAACTTGTTAACATCCACATATCCTATTCGCATTTAGAAAAAGTGCCCATTTTTTGTTGTGGCGTGCACTTGTTTTATTTCCTAGATCGAGCTCTGAGGAGAAGGATGAAAACTTGTCAGCTTTTTTATATTATTTTTCCAATTTGCCTTTCGTGGTAACTATACCATTTATTCCTGTTTTTTCTTACTTTTTTTTTAATCATTTCCCTCCATGGCAAGGAAATAAAGTCACTAAGACACAAGAGGTTACTGAGTGTGAAAGAATTAGTGAACAGGAACATTAAGGAGTGCGAACAACAGAAGTGTAATTAGGGAGACATTAGATTGAGTTTGACATTGCATTTGAATTTTTGAAGATTAAAGTTGGCCGGAATGTATGGAGCTGGAAGAGAGTTGCACAAGTGAGAACTGTGCAAAAAGAACCTGTTAATATAGTGTTATATTCTGTGCTAATAGGAATATATACTTGACAAACACAGTAGATAAAATAAGTAAAGGTTTATTGTAAACAACCAGTACAATAAGAATAAAGGTAACAGTTATGCGCAAGGTTGTTGCAAGTCAATTCAATAGTGAGTGCTAAGGTTGGTAGTTCTTGCATAAGTCTGAGTCATACTCAACAGACCTCAGCTAGTATATTTAGCTACTCCACCCCACGAGGGTTGCATGTGGCACAAGGCTGGTTTAATGTGGGTTCTCCGAGCCCATAGGCTTGTCCAAAAATATTCCTTTTGAACCCGTATAAACGGGTTCAGGATCAGTCTACCTCCCTGAACGAGACTCTGCCCTTCGGTAGAGCCTCATCCGGGTTCCTCTCTGCCTGAAGGCAGAGAGTTCAACTGTTTAGCTGGAACAGGTCACAGCTAGGCTCTGTAGTCCACTGACTTACAGATACTTATATGTAGTTACTACCTATAGTGTAGTCACCCATAGGAGTGACAGGTTATTCCATTACATCACATAGAACTTATGTTATACCTAGCCAGTCCAACTCTATATTGATGAGAATCTAGTACTATGTTTAAATTCATAAACTGAGGTTACCATAAAACGGCCATAATAAAATGTTGTACCCCTTGGAAAATCTTTAGCTATAAACTTTGACAACAGAGTTGTTATTATTTTAATGTTTCATTTTTCTTTTTTTATATGATTAAATTCTCTCAGAAGAAAAAAGAATTGTATAATTTTATGTCTTATCAAAATGATAGTGATGGCAATTGTTCTTAAAATAAAGGTAAAAGTTAATTTCTTCAAAAAATATTTAGCATTCATCAGTCACTGATATAAAACATTAAGTTACTAAAATGTCTTAGACTTGATCTGGAAAAAGTGTATGGCTGAAAAAAACATAAAAACAAATTAGAAAAAAGACAGGGTTAAAAGAGCACTTACATTTGATAGCCTCAACTTTTCTTCGATCAAGTGGGTATCCACTGTCTGTTCTGGTTCTTCGAAGTCCGAGGCCAGATGCATTGGCTAATTCAATCTTTGTGAATGTCAAATTAATTGCTTCTCTGAGAATAGATAAACTTAATCGGTGCATATCTTCAGGAGAAGTTGGATCATCAATTGCCTCTACTCGTTGTATCAATGCCTGCAGTCTTATGCTGTCAACTAAAACATCTACATAAGGATCCAGAGATGAATTCAGATAGGCACTCATTAAAGGAACAACCTTAAAACAGCAAAGTAAATATCATAGAGGGACATAATGATTATGTGATATCATCACATTAAAATAAAATGTATTAATGTTACAATAAAAGAATCTAAATGAATTAAAATGGAAAAAAAACTGGAATATGGCAAATCATTGCGGATTATTAATAGTGAGTTTTAGCCACTTTTCTCTATCCCCTGAATAGACAGAATTGACTTAAGTCTAATCAGGTCAACATGACCGAATAACATTTTAAACAATCCAAATACTCTAAGCATCTATGGAAGGATTTGAAGATGAGTTTGTTTAGTGACATATTAACACCTCTATGAGTTATTTAATGCTGAAATCTAAATATTTTAAACATAATTTTTGTGACATCAGTTAAATATACTTTATATGCAATTGCATGCCCTCAACTACAGATAAAATATATTGTTGGTCATTCTGCTATAAAATGTATTGTTGGTCATTTTGCTATAAATTATATTGTTGGTCATTCTGCTATAAATTATATTGTTGCTCATTCTGCTATATAATGTATTATTGGTCATTCTGCTTTATAATGTATTGTTGGTCATTCTGCTATATAATGTATTATTGGTCATTCTGCTATATAATGTATTGTTGGTCATTCTGCTATATAATGTATTGTTGGTCATTCTGCTATATAATGTATTATTGGTCATTCTGCTATATAATGTATTGTTGGTCATTCTGCTATATAATATATTATTGGTCATTCTGCTATATAATGTATTGTTGGTCATTCTGCTATATAATTGTATTCTGCTATAATTTATTGGTCATTCTGCTATATAATGTATTGTTGGTCATTCTGCTATATAATGTATTGTTGGTCATTCTGCTATATAATGTATTGTTGGTCATTCTGCTATATAATGTATTGCTGGTCATTCTGCTTTATAATGTATTGTTGGTCATTCTGCTATAAATTATATTGTTGGTCATTCTGCTATAAATTATATTGTTGGTCATTCTGCTATATAATGTATTATTGGTCATTCTGCTATATAATATATTATTGGTCATTCTGCTATATAATGTATTGTTGGTCATTCTGCTATATAATGTATTGCTGGTCATTCTGCTATCTTCTGCTATATAATGTATTATTGGTCATTCTGCTATATAATATATTAGTTGGTCATTCTGCTATATAATGTATTATTGGTCATTCTGCTATATAATATATTATTGGTCATTCTGCTATATAATGTATTGTTGGTCATTCTGCTATATAATGTATTGTTGGTCATTCTGCTATATAATGTATTATTGGTCATTCTGCTATATAATGTATTATTGGTCATTCTGCTATATAATGTATTATTGGTCATTCTGCTATATAATATATTATTGGTCATTCTGCTATATAATGTATTATTGGTCATTCTGCTATATAATATATTATTGGTCATTCTGCTATATAATGTATATAATGTATTAATTGGTCATTCTGCTATATAATATATTATTGTTTCTGGTAATTCTTCTATATAATGTATTATTGGTCATTCTGCTATATAATATATTATTGGTCATTCTGCTATATAATGTATCATTCTGCTATTAATGTATTGTCATTCTGCTATATAATATATTGGTCATTCTGCTATATAATATATTATTGGTCATTCTGCTATATAATGTATTATTGGGTCATTCTGCTATATAATGTATTATTGGTCATTCTGCTATATAATGTATTATTGGTCATTCTGCTATATAATATTCTGCTATATAATATATTATTGGTCATTCTGCTATATAATGTATTATTGGTCATTCTGCTATATAATATATTATTGGTCATTCTGCTATATAATGTATTATTGGTCATTCTGCTATATAATGTATTGCTGGTCATTCTGCTATATCATTAATATATTATTGGTCATTCTGCTATATAATGTATTATTGGTCATTCTGCTATATAATGTATTGGTCATTCTGCTATATAATGTCATCATTCTGCTTCTGCTATAAATTATATTGTTATAATGTCATTCTGCTATATAATGTATTGTTGGTCATTCTGCTATAAATTATATTGTTGGTCTGCTATAAAATACATAAAAGCAGTTTTAAATTGATATCTGATAAAAAGTTCTTCAGTTTTATTTTACTGCACAACACAGAACATCGAAGTTTGTAGGCTGTAAGACAATACTGCTAACGAAAGTTTTAAAATCCATATTGATTTGGGAGTTAACTCTCCTTCCTTTTCTCCAGTTATTATTCACAGCATGTAGTTATAATGGTTATATTACCATTAGAGCCAGTCATTGAATCTCACTCTGCACAGAAAACAGAGAACTGCCACGAAAGAGAAAATGTTTTCTTGACACATAGGTAAAATACTGCTTTTTGCAACATAACAGACCTGGCCTGTTATTAATTCATCCTGAGTAAGATGATAAACTATGTCCAACAGCAAAGCCTCTGATCAGGAGTGTGGGGCCATCTCTTAATTGTTGGTGTTCCCAAAATTCACTCTGACCTGGGGTGGTAGCACCTGTTAGGGTCCCAACTATAGGCAAATAGTTACCCCCCACAAAAAAAAAACTGAGGTCAAAATACTATGAAAGTATAAAAATAGGTTTTAATACCAGCAATATATTTTTTTTTTAAATTATTCCCAGCAATGCATTTTGAAGAAAAAAATTATTACCAGCAATACATTATTACCAGCAATACATTTTTGAGAAAGATATTACCAGCAATAAAAATTTTGTTGGCATTAATAACCCATTGAGTTTGATATGCTGTAAAACAAATGAAACCACACCAAACTTGTTATTAATGACAGATCACCAACATTCAATAGCTTTCCTTTTCAGTATAGGAGAGAAGGTATGTAACACATTTCTACACTTTGTTAACATATTCTTCTAGAAAATAAAAAAAGATTAATTTATGTTTCTTTAACCATCTTTATTTTCTGACTTATTTATTTTAAATGTTTTGTCAAATGTTTGCATTTGATGACCAGATACTACTCAGGCAACTCACATATATTTGGTAGGACCAACACTGACAACAGAAAAGACATTTCATGTTGGAAGTTTGTGATAGATATATATTGATAGTAAATATTCTTATATTAAGCAAAAAGCATGTGATAAAAATACTTTTGTATATTTTTTAGATTTTTAATTTACTTGACATGTGGGAGCCCAAAACACATTTGTGGAAATCATAAAATTTCTGGTTTCTCCTGTAACCTTTGTGAGTGCTTGATAATGGTTGTCCTCTGACGGGTGTGAGGGACACACCCACACTCATAAAGGCTAGCAACAAATTTTTTTATAAACAGAATAAATGGAAAAAAAAAGGTAATAATATCAACCACAAACTAATTTTACTCAAGACTGTTGTTAAAGATATTATTTCCGATGTAGAATGAAACAGCAACAACCAACCTTTATATCAAGGCCTTGATCCTGGGTTACATCTGATGAAAATACTTGAGATGACCCGCCTTCTTGGTTCATTTGTTGAATATGCCTTAGTTCATTGGTGTCCTCACTGACACCTGCAAGAGCAGATGCAGAATAATGGCCCAGTGATTGTGATCCAACGTCATGTAAAGCTTCTTCTTCCAAAATTTGCTGTTGATTAGACTGAGGAGAGGGAGGTGATTGTTTACCAGGGACACATGGCTGATGTATGTGCAAAGGGCGTGGTGATGACGAGGGTGATGAATCAATGTGAGTGAGGTTGATACTATTGTTGTTATTGTTACTATTGTTATTGATGGGAGAACTGGTACTAGCTGTGCTCGCAAAATTGGTACTGGTATTGAGGTTCTTCTGTTGACTTGGCATGGAGACAGAACCATGGCAGGGACTCATTGAAATGGCATCAAAAAGTGAGATGAGGCCACTTTCCACTTGATCAGCTAAACGACGGAGAAACTGTGCAAATGCTCCTCTCATCACTGTCTCATTATAAAGGATGTCGTCAGCTGGGGAAGAAGAAAGAATAAAAGTTAATTTAGAAATATAAGAGAATTCATTCACCGAGCAAAATAGTAAACCGATAACATTTATCAAAAGGATGTTTATTTGTAGACAGGGAGGAACATAGTTTCTCTGATACTTAAAGTAGCAGCTTTTTTGCTAATAATTTTCTTTAATTTTCCTTTGACAGACTATGCACAAAACATAAACTCTTTTTCAAGGTAAATGATTTTCTCTTTCGTTACACTAACAAATTTCTGAAGATATTAGACTTGCTCCTCAGCTTAATCGGAGTGTTCTAAGCAGTGGCAATATCAGGCTTGTCTAACCTTCCTGCCAAAGTCGATTTAACCTTTAAGCTTTATTTAACTTAATTGAAATTTCTCCTATGTAAATTTTTCTCTTGTTTTGTGGAGTGCTGTCATCCAGGTTATTGATCAAGATCCTGTTTTATAAATAATAATATCCAATGAACTTAAAATCCTACAATAAGTAAATTATAATAAAGCATACTATCTCATTGCTTCACAAGTCTGAATGACTTGGCAATGCAAATATTCTATGAAAGGTGCAATGTATCTGAGATTGCGCAACTTGATGGAGAACACCCATAATACGATGTTGGCCTCCCTGTACCTTTTCTTTAAATACTTTCATGGTAATTGTTTTGATGGACTTTCCTCAATGGTATCTAAACTCTATGAATTTAAGCACCCTATTAGGTAAACAGATCATATCTAATTTATAGTTGAAATAATAGCAACATGTAACTCTGATTTCTCTGCTAATAGTTTCTTCTCTCTCATGCCTTTCTTGTGGAACTCTCTTCCAGCTTCTTGCTTTCCAGTAAAGTTTGATTTTGAAAAACTTAAATTCAATGTCAATCATTATCTTCCTTTCTTAATTTCTGTACTTTTATTGTTCCTCATTCTTAACAATGTTTTTATTTTTCTTTGGGTCTTAGTGAATTTTTTGCTTTGCTTATAGTGAAATGATTAAAAATGAATCACCAGTTGAAAACAAAACATTAGTCCTAATAATAATAATAATAATAATAATAATAATAATAATCAAAAAGAAAGTATTTTCCCCTTTATTTCTATTCCTTGATTTAACATGGAGACAAATAATGAATGAGAGAGAATGTTTTGAATGTTAAAAGAATACAGACATGAATCTTACTTATTGAAATTCACTTTTTAAACACTCAAAAATCTATAATTTTCCCAACTTGACATGCAAGATACAGGTAAAAGTTATGTAAACTTCTGGATCTGAGTTAGTGAAAGCAACTGATGACAAGTTTGTGTTTGTGGATTTAGAACAAGGATTTTGTTAGAACAAGGATTTTGTTAGAACAAGAAATTTGATAGAACAAAGGTTTTGCTAGAACAAGTAATTTGATAGAACAAGGATTTTGATAGAACAAGGTTTTTGATACAATGAGGATTTTGATAGACAGCATGTCCTGATTTGATAGACAAAACCCCAGTCACAACAAGATTAGATCCTGCCACTCAGAGAAGAGAGATGCATAAGTCCATATGTCAGATGTCATTGATGTTTGAATCAACTAGAATGAGAAGAGGTAGGATGTCTGCTTAAGAAAGTGTCATAAATTAGAAAGCTTGAATTTTCTTTGTATTACTCTCTCTTGACAAACAGGTCACTGTTGAATTAGACACTTTAGTAAAAGAGATGCAAGTTTTGTAAGCAAGATTCACAACATAAGAGGAATCACTTAAGGATTGTTTCCATGTATTCAATTCAATACCAAACCAAACCATCTTGTTTTTTTATTCTAATCTTTTTTACCGTAGTGTTTTTCTTTCTATCTAATTATGTGTTGTCTTCTTGTCGTATATGTAGAAAATTATCAGCATCCTCAAATATAACATGATTTGTTCTTTTCAGAGTTAAAATTGGATGAGGATAAACATGTTTCAAATATCTTTTAATCGGGTCCAGAGAATTTCACTGCCTGAAAACTGGCTTCACTGAAAGCGTTATATCGTAATTCACTTTGTTGAATGGATCACTTCATAGAAAATCCAAACATAATAAATTAAAGGAAGAAAACTTATATCTGAATTATTTTCTTTTTTCAAGTATCCTCCTTGTTTCGGTAGCTTGACACTTATTCATTTTTTTTCTGTTGTCTTTTTTCTCAAGTTGGTATTTTGACATTTTTATTTTGTTTCTCCTTTTTTTTATATCATTTCATTCAATTGTTTTCTATATCTCAATCCCCTTCCTTATCATCGCTTCCCTTGCTATGTTCAATATTTGAATTGATGCTCACATGTTTATTCACTTCATTTGCCTCTACTATCTTCTTGCCATCATCCTCCACAAAACCTCAACCTCCTTAAAAGAAAAAAAAAAATCTTGTTTCATTGTGCAGTTCTCATTAGATTTATGCCACAAGAGGAGATTTTTTTTTAAATATTTCCTTTCCTTTTTTTATTCTTTGACATAAACTCTTCATGTTTTTGACTGTTAGCTGCTGGATATATTCACTTAGGCCACAAAGCCAACACCTAGTGCATGCATACAAGTGCGTATAAACTGAACAGATAATTTAAATGTAATTATGGAAATACTCCACTATGTGAGCAGTCAGTTTCTCCATTTCAAAATAAACGTCCCAGCATATAAAAAATCTATGTAGACAACACGAAAGAGCTATTCAAACAGAATGTAAGAAAGTACTTCTACTTCAAATCGGAAAATACATACAGTTGTTAAAACAGCCTGCTTCTGGATGTATCCTGATTGCTGACCCTGTTTGCAGTCAATGATCTCATCCTAAATCCACATGAAGATCGATACTAAATAATCTTATGGAAAAGCATTCTTGTGCCAAGTAAACATCTTTAAAAATTTGTATGGACATACAATCATAGAAAGAAATGCAATACTGATTGCAGAAAAAATGTGAGTCAAAGATATTTGAATATAAACTAAAACCCTAAATGTGCAAAGCAAATAATTCGTTAACCATTTAAAAAGCTCAAAAATGTAATATGATGGTCGATGATAGTGTTATATTCCGTGCTAATAGGAATATATACTTGACAAACACTGTGGATAAAATAAGTAAAGGTTTTTGTAAAAACCAGTACAATAAGAATAAAGGTAACAGTTATGCACAAGGTCGTCGAAAGTTAATCCAGAAGTGAGTGCTACTATTGGAAGGTTGGTAGTTTTCATGTACGTCTGAGTCGTACTCAACAGATTCCAGGTAGATGGTATCTAGTAATTGCCCCACGCAGTCACATGGGGCACAAGGCTGAATTTAATGAGGGGTTCCCAAGCCTGTAGGCTCGGCCAAAAATCCCCGTAGACCCCGCTTAAATGGGATCAGATCTGTCTACCTCCCCGGACGAGGCTATGCCGAAGGGCAGAGTCTTGTCCAGGTTCCTCTCTGCCCGAAGGCAGAGAGTTTGACCAGCACAGGTGGAAAAGATTCCAGCTAGAATATTTGCCAACCGCCCCATGCGGTCGGATATGGCACAAGACCGAATTTAATGTGGGGTATACGAACCCGTAGGCTCAGGCAAAAATTTCCCGTAGACTCCATAAAAAACAGGTTCGGGTTAGTCTACCACCCAAGACAAGACTCTGCCCTTTGGCATAGTCTCGTTTAGGTTCCTCAGAAGGCAGAGAGTTCAACTGTATAGCTGAAAACATTCCACCTAGTATATTTACCAACCACCCCAAGTGGTTGTACGTGGCACAAGGCTGAATTTAACATGGGGTATCTGAGCCCATAAGCTTGGACAAAAATTCCCTGTGGACCCCGTAAAAAACGGGGTTGGGTCGGTCTACCACCTCAGATGAGACTCTGCTCTTTGGCATAGCCTCGTCTGGGTTCCTCTCTGCCTTCATCCATATAGCTGAAAAGATTTCAACTACACAATATCTACTAGCCACCCCCACTAGGGTAGATGTGGCACAAGGCCAAAAATATTCCCTTTGAACACATATAAAAGGGTTCATTCTACCTCCTTGAACGAGACTCTGCCCTTCAGTAGAGCCTCGTCCGGGTTCCTCTCTGCCCGAAGGCAGATGGTTCGACTGTATAGCTGAAAAGATTTTGCCTAGACTCTGTAGTCTGTATACTTACAGATACTTATAGGTAGTTACTACCAATAGTGTAGTCACTCATGGGGGTGACAGGTTATGCCATTACATCATAAAGTAAATTAAAAAATAGTTCAGTCAACACCACTTTTACTCTCCTCCCTGCAAAAAAAATGCAAATATGAAAATTATTGCACTATTGGTACTAATCAGACATAACATTATGAATGCTTTAACATAGAATAATAGTTAATGTGTTACATTGCTTCTCACTAGGTGTCTCACAGTTGTGCAAAACTAAGCTAAGCTTTGTATAATAAGGATAGCTCAGCTTTGGGCAATAGTCAGTGAATAAGGCTCACCGGTCATTACTTGTGGGTTCAATCTTCACTAATTGCATTATGGTGGATTTGTGGAGATTATATTATGACAATATCCTTTTCCATCATATATTGCAATATTTAGATTAGGTGTATGTTTGCCTTGTGTAATTATTAAAAGAAAACGCACAGTGTTTGATCCATACTTAATAAATCTTTATATAACACAATAGAAGGATAAGTTGAATGATGAAGTTTCAAGAGTTTATGTGTAAAAGAATGAGGAGGAGGCTTTCTCTTCCTCTTACCCTCTTGTTGAACTCTCTGCCTTGTGGGGTGATTGGTAAATACAGAGTTTAAGTATAAAAGTTCTGCTGCATATGAGAGAGAGAGTGAGTGATTGAGTGAGAGAAAGAGAGACTGGGAGGAAGTAAGTATGTATGTATGTATGTATGCAAATGTGGTAGCCACCTGCTTAACAATGTGGATGAAGGAAGATATATGTTTTCAAATGTATCCAGATGTTATAGCTGACTAAAGTAAAAGTAACCAGCTAGTCATAAAAATGTCATATTTCAGCTCTGACTAGGTTATGATGGCCATAATAATGCAGAATGGACAAAATTAATCAATTCATTCTGGTTTTGGTTGATTTTCCATTACGTTATATACATCACAGCAAAAGTGTTGCTTTGATTCTCATTGTCTCACAGCCTTATCCTGGTTGTGAAAGCTTTCTGATTGGTTGGTCAGCATATGGCTTTGTGGCTTGGCAATTCTGTATATACATCTATATTTAGAGATGGTGAAATTTTGGTCTTCTTCTTGTTAATCATTTTTATTTATTTATTTTTCTATCGCAACAGCATCATATCCCTGGCCATTTGTTTAAACTAAGATACATTTAGTATTCAAAGGCACCTCAGCATTGGGTAATGTTTAACAAGCTAGTTTTTATAACTAATGGGTTGTGAGTTTGGATGCTTCGCAATTGTGGCCTTGTGTCAAACTAAGATAAGTTTAATGTATAACAGCTAGACAAAACATTGCCAGTTAGTGTATTTCAAAGCTCATCTAGTTTCAGGCATGTCCAACAATCATCAAATTGAAATTTATGGGACTCATAATGAGGAAAGAGGGCTTGGAGAATGTGACACTCACAGGACATAGTGAAATCAAGAGAGACAGCGGGAAACAGCATGTAACTTTTCCAATGTACTTGTGCAGAACAGGGACATGGAGGGATAGTAAGCGAGAAAACACTGGTCAGGATCGGAAGTTGTGAAGAGCCATGACCATTGACATCCTCAAGGAGCATGGATGATAAAAGAAGAAGATCAATCTAAGTATGGTGCAGAGGATTCAGAAAGAGTTGGATGAGTCTAATGGTGGTTATGATGGTATGACGGCTCAGAAAAAAACATTCTGATCATTCTAAGAAAAGAACTCTCCGGATTTGTTGGTGAGTGCCTCAGACTTAACATGGAGGCATACATCAAGTGCCTTGAGAAGGTAATGTTGCCCTCTGCTTCCAAGAGGGTGGCTGGAAGACCCTATGTCTGGCAACAAGACTCTGCACCATGCCACACAAGCAGGAGAACCCAGTCATTGCTGTCAGACAATTTCTTTGAACACATCACCCCTTACATCTGGCCACCTAACTCTCCAGACTACAACCCCCTTGATTATTATGTGTGGGGCGCAGTTGATCAAGAGACCAACAAAACTCTTTGGAGCACCAAAGATAAACTGAAGGCAAGGATTATGGCAGCATTCACTAACTTAAACAAGGAGACCATCCAGAAGAGTTGCAGGAGATTCCGAAGTCATCTTGTGGCTGTGGTTGAATCCAATGGCGATTTTATATAATAAATTTACTCTTAAGCTCTCACTGGATTTATATCCTCCTCGGAATTATCCCTTCCAGTCACAAATTGGTAAAATGTATAATTATATATATATATATATATATATATATATATATATATATATATATATATATATATATATATATATATATATTATATTTTCATTGCAAACTAGGCAATAAAGCCACTAAGATGCAAATGTTAGAGAATATGAAATAAAAAAATAATCTTAAGTTGAGAAAACAATAAAAGAAAAGTAATTAAGAAAACAGAAGATAGTGATTGACATTTAAATGATTGAAAATTGACATTGATTGGGAAACAAGAATCTGGGAGTGATTTCCACAAGCAAGAAGTGCGATAAAAGAAACTGTAAGTATAGAACTTATGGTTACATCTAGCGATTTCATAGGATGTTGGGTGTTAATGCATTAATTACTCAAGCAATCATCTTGCCACGCTTAAGCTGTGAAACTGAGTCACTATTGCAGGGCTGATCACTATGGCTATCTCGTTATATATTTAAGTACTTTTACCAACAGATTTAAATCTCTACTTTAAATATCTGATATAGTGCCTCTCTTTTAGTATCGATGCCCCTACTAGAGTGACTGATATAGTGCCTCGACTTTTAGCATCATAGTACCCTAATTTTAATATATGATTAAGCCTCCCCACTATTAACATCATAATCCCCTTTTTGAACATATGATTTAGTCTCCCCACTTTTAACATCATAGTACCCCAATTTTAAAAGATGATTAAGCCTCCCAACTTTTGACATCATAATCCCCCTTTTTGAACATATGATATAGTCTCCCCACTTTTAACATCATAATACCCCAATTTTAAAAGATGATTAAGCCTCCCCACTTTTGACATCATAATCCCCCTTTTTGAACATATGATATAGTCTCCCCACTTTTAACATCATAGTACCCCAATTTTAAAAGATGATTAAGCCTCCCCACTTTTGACATCATAATCCCCCTTTTTGAACATATGATATAGTCTCCCCACTTTTAACATCATAGTACCCCAATTTTAACATATGATTAAGCCTCCCCACTTTTGACATCATAGTCTCCCAATATGATATAGCCTCCCCAATATTAACATCATAATCCCCCTTTTTGAACATATGATATAGTCTTCCCACTTTTAACATCATAGTGCCCCAATTTTAAAAGATGATTAAGCCTCCCCACTTTTGACATCATAGTCTCCCAATATGATAAAGCCTCTGCACTTTTAACATCATAATGCCCCAGTTTTAACATAAGATTTAGCCTGCCCACTTTTAGCATCATAGTGCCCCAATTTTAACATATTGTTTAGTCTCCCTCACTTTTAATATCATAATCCTCCGATTTTAACATAAGATTTAGCCTCTTCACTTTTAGCACCTGATTTATTGCCACCACACCAAGACTTTTAACATCTACATATTTTTATTTAGTGGTCTTGTGCTTGATATGGATGTACAGAGCTGCATCTCGTTCAACTTAGATCCACAGAGATATATTTGTCAATAGATATGTAAACATGCTAGCATAATGTAATATCTCCTCTTCTTCAAAAACAGATCCTTTTTTTTACTTATATTCTTTTTATGTCTATTATGTTTGCGAACAGCAGCAGATTAAATTGCAGAATACTTATAAAAAATATCAGTGGATATTATGCATTATATAAATTTTCTGACTGAATTACCAAGCCATTTTGCATGGCAAAATGGCGCCGTTTGGTTGATGTTCTCAAGCAGATGACTTGAATCAAAGTTATTATTGGGTTAGCAAAAGAATCCATTCGCTTTATTAAGTAAACTTTTTACTTAATAGCCAAGCAAACTTTTTGGCCAGCCCAATATATTCTGAATTCCATATAATATCATTGAGTCATTTCTGTACTACAAGAATTCAAGCCTTTGAAAATTTATTGTGCAGCAGAAATACCTCCCACATTATGGTAAAACATTAGTAGTTATGGTGACTGTATCTAACTAATATCTTACTATTATGTGGGAGGTATTTCTGCCACACCCTGTAATAAAAAACATCTTTGTTATCACTTATTATGATACTCTATTTATAAAAATCTATGTATTAATTCCTTATATACCAAATATCATGGTGATTTTTTAATTCTTTAATTTAACCTTTAATTCAACACACACACACACACACACACATATATATATATATATATATATATGTAAGTAACGAAAATCTTGGTAATCCATATGGATAATCCTAAATAGGATGAAATCTGGAGAGCTCAATGTTAAGACAGAGCGAATAATTTAATTTAAAAAAAAAAAACAGACCTCTTTAAGGTTCCATTGTTATAATTTATTTCACCAGAGATTTTATTTTTATCTGGATCTTCAGACTTCACTTTCAAGTTTAATACTGCCATTCAAAAGTGTAAATTTTAAATTCATTTTTTCACCCTTGAAAGTGAAGTCTGAAGATCCAGAGATAAATAAAATCTCTTGTGAAATAAATTATAACAAAGGAACCTTAAAGTTGTCTGTTTTTTCTTTAAATTAAATTACATATCTAAGAGGGCATTCACTAGATATAAAATAGGTGTTATTAAAAATTTTCTCGTGAGAGTGCACAAGAACTCATCTTCTTGCATGCTTTTCTTTAAAGAATTAAACAATGTCTTAATCAGTTGTTGGATTTCCACATTAGGCATTTCCTGTCTAAGGTTGCTAATAGCAACGGTGAGAATAGAAACATAAACAATAACATTAATATTTTTTATAAAAATCAGATGAACGAAAATTATATACAGGATGAATGCAGAATTAAGAACATTATAAAAAAATGCATAACATCAGTTGACAATAGCAAAAAAAATAGATTAATTATTTATTACAAAAAAATTTAAACCTCTAACCTTATAGTTAAAAATAATAATTCACCTCCTAGAACAAAATTAAATAGGGTAAAATATTATTTATGAATTTAAATGTCCATTAAAGAATTGTATTCCTAATCAATCAAAATTCATAAATAATTATACAGGCGACACTACAACATGTTTGACATGCAGACTCACTCTTCACCTTTCTGACAATAGCTCAATTAGATCTTATTTAAATATTCATGGAGACCAATCGGACACTATTTGTAACATACTTGTTGACAACACTAATATAATAGCATCATCTACATGCAAAAAAAGGCTAAAAATAATGGAAGCCTTATTAATAAAAACAAAAAAAACCAACACTTAATAATATTAACTTTGAACATGGACATAATATGTTGACTGTGTTTTGAAAAATGAAAACCTTTTATAAAACATACATACAACAAACTATTTCTTATTTTAACAGTTAAAATATTTAATCCTTGAAAATGGCTAAATGTATAGTTGAAAGCGTTTGGATAAAAATAACATTCGGACAGTTTTTATATAATTTATCATCCAAACAGAAAAAAATTATTAGATCGCATGAGAAATTGTATAAAAAACTAAATAAAAGCACCTTGTCTGTCGTTTTCAATGAAATATGCATATATATATATATATATATATATATATATATATATATATATATGTATAAAAAATATCTGTTAAGAAGCCATAAAAATACCATACCAAAAAACAGATATATGTAAATGCTCAATTCAGTTGTCTTGAAAGAAGGACATGCAGAACAAGTAAATATATTAAAGGGTCAAAAACACCTGACTTGATAGGCAGAACTTTATATATATATATATATATATATATATATATATATATATATATATATATATATATATATATATATATAAAGTTCTGCCTATCAACCTATCAAGTTTTTTAATAAATCTTACAAATTTCTAAATATGTTATTTAGTGTTCTTGGTAAATTTGCCAAAATTTATTTTAACTTTTATTTTAAGTTCTGCCTATCAATTTTTTACATATATATATATAGTACAGGTAATAGATCCATTGATATATAATCCAGGTGGATCCTAGCAATATCAGATATTAAAACTGATCCACAGAGAGAGCTCACTAAATGAGAACTTAAAGAATTTTGGGTACAGCTCAGTATTCCTAATAATATAACTAAACCTTAATGGTGTAAATAGATGGTATACATGCACACATATATATATGTATACATATTGGGCACCTCAGCGTGGTGTAATGGTTAGTAAGATTGTCTTGCTAGAACAATTATGACTGAGTAGTGATCCTCACTGGGTGCTTCATACTTTTGGCCTTGTGACACATCTAAGCAGCGCTTAGAAAATCGGTATATGTATACATATATATGTATGTGTGTATGCATGTGTGTATGGGTAAATATATGTATGCGTAGGTCCGTATATGAGTAAGTGGTTATATAGGTATGTATATGTGTTGTAGGACATGATTTATTCCATTAGGTGTCTTGGGTTTTACTTACAGATTTTGGGAATCTATTATTTAGATAATTCGTCCTAATTTTAAATTGTCTTGTCGTTAAATCCCACCCCACACTTAATAAGATAATCCACTAGCAGAAATCCTAAATTCATTTACATACAACTGAGAGCTTTGGCCATAAATAAACCCCCCATTCTGGTCCATCTTCTTGTCACCAACCCAGATTCCTTATTAAAATGAGATGTTCTCTTAAGTAGACCCCTAACATTTTCACCAACTACTATCTAAATTAAATTCAAAACCCCCATTCCAAGATAGTCAGTCTAGTGCTGAGGAAGATTGGTATAAACAATGCTGGTCTGAAATGCCCACATGAGTTTTGTATTTTTTGCTGTATATATATATATATATATATATATATATATATATATATATATATATATTATGAAATGGACAAAGTCTGACAATTATTTGAAGACATTTTTCATGTTTATATGTTCTTTTTCTAGATACAAATATTTAAGTAAATGCTCTGTTTATAATAAACAGTATTAACAACATTTACCGGCCGTATAGGATACAAGTTTGATTTCTGTCGGAGGACACATATTTTGTATGAAAATTTCTCGAACATTCAGGCCGGTAAATGTTGTTAATACTGTTTATTATAAACAGAGCATTTACTTAAATATTTGTATCTATAAAAAGAACGTATAAATATAAAAAATGTCTTAATATATATATATATATATATATATATATATATATTATTAAGAATAATTGATAGACAGAAAATAGAAACAAAAATGACACTTACACTCATAATCAGGAAGAAACAGCTGAAAATTCTGGAACACATAATGAGGAAAGAGGGCTTGGAGAATTTATCACTCACAAGACATATTGAAGGTAAAGGGGACAGGGTTAGACAACAGTTCATCTACCTGATGAGCTTGTGTGACTGGATGGCAGAAAGTTAGATGAGAGGCATAGCAAAGGGACAAATGTTGCTAAGAGCTGCAAGAGATAGGAAGTTGTGGAGTGCCATCACCACCCATGTTCAGATGATGCACGACAAAAAGAATACACTAATAAAAGTATTCAAAGAAAGTAAACACAAAACAAAAGAAATAAACAAGCAGTGTATTAGCAACTTATTTTCATGATTTAAAAATGAGATATACTGTTGTTATGGTAACACAATATTCGTTTATTGGAACTCAAGAATTGACTCCTGTGAACAGTATGTTTAGTAAGTCAGTTGAATGCTTGTATAATGTAACGGTTGCTGGCGCATAAAATGAATTCCTCATGCTGAGTTCAATTCTTACTGAATTTGTTTTTTGTTCACTTCGCAACAATACCCTTAGAAAATGTAGGAACACACTTTCACTCAGAAGCTAAATAACAGGATAGTCTGTGCTCCCTTGTCCTGAGGTGGCGACAAGTCTATAAGAATGGAAAATCTGAATAAAACCAGCCTGATGAGGGATGGGTTCAGACAGGTTATTTTGCCCACGATGTTACTCATGATGTGACATGATGAAGTCGGTTGTGTGTCTGATAAGTATATAAAGTTACATTTATTCTTATACTTTATATCAGTGGATCTCTCTTGAGTTGTAATCAATGATCTATGTTTTTTCTAGCCTTTTTCAGTGAATAAAATCTTAAAACTGTAATAAACTAGATCTCTGGAAACATGTTTATATAGATAAGGGGTAAAAAGCAAAGGAAAATGCTTTCTGACAATGATATTTTATGCATGAAACACTGCAATACATATTTCAAGAAATGAATAATTCAGACAATCTTTATAAAAGATCACTCATTCTTGGTAAAAGAAACCTTGGACCAGGGAGAAGTCTATAATTTGTTGCAGGTTGAATTTTCATTAAAAGATTTTGCCAAAGATCACTTATCGAATATAACTCATGAATATCATGGCATTAAAAGTATACAATAACTATTACAAAAAGAAAAAGCACTTGCATTAGAATAAAAATACAGTCAAATGGGCTGCTAATCTAAAAAATGATCTACAATGTATTGTTAACTGGGGCAAAGAATGGCTTGTTATTTTAACACCTTCAATGGTCTCTGATGGTCGTCTGAGAGATCCGTTTTTGCCTCCCCTCAGCAAGGCGAATGCAAACCTCCAGGAGAATGACTCATTGGCCTTTTAGGGCTAACATTCTTGGCTGACATGAAGTGAAAAGACTATATTGAATCCATTGCTAGGTCTTCTGAGAAAATTGGTTCACTGTGTCATGCTAGACAATTTTCTCTCCAGAATCTATTTTACATAACTGTAAGTTTACCATTCACCCATACTATATATTTTGAGATTCTTCATAAAATGCAAAGAAGAAGAAGAAAGAATATTATTATTCCTAACCTGACATCTCGGCTTCAGTCACGTTTAGACCACCGTAAACTTCTTTCTGTCTCCATTTTCTATAAATATTTTCATTGTAATTGTTCAGACAAGCTTTCTGCTATGGTACCTAGACTTTCTGAATTAAAGCACAGTATCTGTGCCCCTTTACAGCATTGAATATTGGACAGTCTCCTCAAAGATGAAAAAGAAACTGGAAGTAACAGTGGTATGGTTCTACAGAAGGACGCTAAGGATATCATTGACCGAGCATGTGAGCATCGATGAGGTTTTGGAGAGGATGCAAACAAAGAGGAAGCTTATACTTAACATCAGGAAAAGGCAGCTGAAATTTCTGGGACATGTAATGAGAAAGGAGGGCTTGGAGAATCTGATACTCACAGGTTGAATAAAGTTAGAGAAAGACAAGGAAAAGCAATGCATGACATACCTGGTGGGCCTGAGCAGGTAAATGACACATCATGGTCTGGGGAATTCGGAGAGGGACAAAGCTTATTGAGAGCTACAAGAGATAGTGGGAAGTGGAGAGCCATGATTACCTACGCCCTGGAGAAAAAGAAAGAAGACTAACAACAAGGTCTTCTCAATTTACAGTTGACATGGAAAGGTGCAACCATAAGTTCTTCGCTAACAGTTTTTTTCTTATACTTCTCGCTTGTGGAACTCCCTTCCAGCTCCATGCTTTCCAGCCAACTTTAATCTTCAAACTTTTTAATGCAATGTTAATTGTTATCTAATGTCTTCTTGATCACTCTTCTATTTTTCTTACTCCTTCTGTTTTCTAATTCTTTCACACAGAGTACACCCCCCTTGTGTCTTTGTAGCTTTAGTGCTTTGATTGGGGTGAATTCGATAAAAAAATAGTAGCTCATTTAATGGTTTTGTCATAGAGAATATAAATATATATTTGTGAAGTAGGTATTCTTTTGAGGTATAATCTTATGGACTTTTAGACCAGTATCATTGCATACATTTTTAAGCTTTCAGGCTTCACCTCCAGATGTGCCTGATGACTAGATCAAAGACTTGGGGCTTCAAGATTACAGCTCTACCACTGAGATAACATTAGCAAGTTTCTGTAATATTTTAAAAAGCCAAATTTACATTTACTTTTTCTCAGTTAGCTTAAAATATATAGAAGCCTTCAACAGTGATAGCATCCTGACTTGCCTTTTTTGAATACATACCTTGGATATAAGTTTGCTTTCCATAATGTATAATTCTATTGTCTAGACAAATCTAATAGGTTTTAATGCAACGCTTCCTTCTCAAAAATTCGAATTATTTTCCAACATTTGTTTATTCAGCTGATGTCCATTATGCAGAGACAATTAGAAATTATTATTTTTCAAAAAGCCTTTCAATGCAAACTTTGTTGTTATGAAGTTTGTCGCTGTAGAAAGATGGGCGGTTTCTGCTAATTTGAGTTGAATCAAAACTGCATGAGTACCAATGAATTTTATGTTTGTGCAAGGGATTTTAGAAGCAGATAAATGTACAAACTAACAATGTGATTTATAGATTTTGTCATTTTGTCATTCAGATAGGAATAAGACACAAACATTTTATGTGACATGTACTATCAGGACATAGGGAATCATGGTTCTCCACAACTCCCCCTCTGGTTCTATGCAGTATTTATTACCTTACCATCCAACTTTTCTCTGTTCTGACATCCATTTACACAAGCCAATTAGGTAGGTTACATTCTGTTTCCATCTGCCATCTTGTCTTCAGTAAATCATCATTATAAAGCAATTTATTAAGGGTAGCATAGATGTGGCACAAGGCCGAAAATATGGAGCTACCAGTAAGGATGGAACTCACTACTCAGTCATAACTGATCCAGCGAGACAAGCTTGCTAACCATTACACTACTTCAAAGGGCCAAAATGATTTTCTATGTGTAGCTTAAAAGTGCATAAGGTTGAAAGTGTGGAGTACCCAGTGAGTAAAAAACTCCATACACAGTCATAATTGATCTAGTGAGACAAGCTTGTAAACCATTACACCACATTGAAGGACCAAAATGATTTTCTACATTTAGCTTAGAAGTGACACAAGGTTGAAAGTGTGAAGCACTCAGTGTGTATCTATTGTAGAGTAGTTTTCACAGTGGAGGCTTGTATTTCACTAAGTCGGTCCTAAATTAGGTTCGACATACAACACGTTAGGAACTTGAAAATAATAGTTAATAACGCAGCAATCTAGTTGTGGTGGTTAATACTTCAATGTCCGACATCGACTGGCTCACTCAACTCCACTGATCCCCCTGGCGACTGCTACTACTACTACTACTTATTATCTGTGGGAGAGTCTATTAACAATAGAATAGATATGTTCCGGTATAACATCCCCCCCAAAAAAAAACTTTACTCGGTAGGAGTAAAAAGTTCTATTTATTTATTTTTCATTTTTTACAGAAAATATGAAGAAAAAACAACAAATTTTTTTTTTTTTAGCAACATCGTAGCGTATTTCCTACGTTTTTTGATCAACTTTTAAATGATCAGTTGCCTTTCTTTCTTTCTTCTGGATTGGCGTACCTCAGGTAAAATTATTTGCAGGCGTTGTTAGATCAAACGTATTGAAAATCACCTCCAACGGCGTTTTTTTTTTTTCGGGACCGCTGTCAACCACATCTGAAAAACGTTGTCTGATCTAGTTACTGCACGTGAGTTTTTCCACTTTCACCAAGTACATCATATCACCATAGTGTTACCAGAAACAACCTTCCGCTTTGTGCTTCTTAAATATGGACTCACAGTTTCTGTAGATTCTTCTTGTTGACTTAAATCATTTAATAATACTGCATGTCCTTGGCTGCGGGTAACTCGTTCCTCAGTTTTTTTCGGTGTCGGCTTCATTTTTACTTTCTGGAGCTTGTTTTTTTTTTCACATATATCGTCGGTGTTACCCATTCAACTTTTTTAAATACACCGGTTTTCTTTAATCTGTCCAATTCTTTATCTATCTGTTCAATTGAAGCAAACAGCACATTCCTTTTCTTTTTTAATACCGTCTGAGCGTTTTGTTTTGGCTGTAATTTTGCCTCCATCTTGGTACACGTTCCCAAACCTGGAGAAAAAACAGTAAGAAATGTTTCCTTAAGTTTCCTTACTAATTTTTGGGCTTCGCAGTTTAAATTTTCAACCTTGTAACAGAAAGAATTTATCGGTAAATCCCATAATTGAAATTCTGTTATCCAATTTGTACCAAGTAAGTTCGTGATATTATTTTTATGACAAATAGTTTAGCTTTTCGCGTTTTTTTATTTAGCGCGACGTTTGTAACAAATTCTCCAATAAATTGTATTTTTCTCCCGTCACTGACCTCGCGATTTTATTTGTTTTCATTAAAGTTGGTTTCCCCAACTTCTTCCACGTATGCAAATTTATGATAGATAGGTCGAAACCAGTGTCGAGTTGCATTTTTATTTTTTTATTACTTATTTCGACGGTAACAAATTTTATGGTTATTCCGTCGTTCATCTCGTCGGACTTTAATTTTCTTATTTTATGGTCTTTATTTTTTGACCTGCAGTGCGAGCTTTTATGCCCCACTCTTTCACAGTTGGAACATTTTTTATTCCTAAAATTGCAATATCTGTACCAGTGAAGTTCCCCACAAGCAAAACATGGCTTCGGGAGTTTTTGTTTATTTTTTTCTGGTATTTCACTTTTTGTTTGATAATCCTCAATTTTAGAATTCTTTTTGGTAGACTGACTTTCTTTTTTGTAGTGTATTTTCCTTACATGCGAAACGCCAGACTTTTCTATATTTTTCGAGTTTTTCTTTACGCTAACATATCTTGTGCAGTCTTCTGCCAAACTCTGTATCGTAAGACTTTATTGGTTTTTCCAATTTTGATAATACCATTTTCCTCAATTCTGCGTCACTTTCTGATACCAGCCCTTGAACAAACACTAAACATTTAAAGTTGTCGGCATTTAACTCTGCTAGCTTGAATTCTTCACAATGTTTGTTCACATTGGCTGCATACGTTATATAGTCTAGTTCTTCATCTTTCATCAGATTCTAACATTTCCACCTCTTGTGAAACAAAGATGTCTTTTTACTAAATAATTCACTTAATATATTTACCACCTCGGTAAAAGTCAACTCGCTAGTTTTTTTCGGTAAAATGTAGTTAACCAATTTATTATGCTCAGCAGTTCCTAACTTGCTTAAAAGAAGTCCAACATTCTTTCTTTCAGACCACAAATGACAGTCCTCGTTATACACGTCCGTATATTTTTTATAATACTCTTCAAAAGTTATCTCTTCGTCTGGACTGTACGTGAATATTTCAATTGAATTCCATATTGTATTCTTTGAGAAAGAAACATTTTGTAGATTTTTCTCTTTCCTCTTCTCAGTTATTTCCAGAATTTTGTTTTAAAACTCCTTATGCATTTGTTCCATTTCTCGTTGAAACTGTATCTGTCTATTAAAAGTTTCCTCCTGTAGTTGCATCTGGAATGTTCTCTGTTGCTCTAATATTGCCATTAGTTGTTCCGTCTTTAACTTAAAAAATTCCTGGAATATATTTTTTCATTCCTCCATCTTCGCAAAAAGTTTACACAATGCTTAAATATTGTAGAGGGGGACCAAAACGAATTTTTAATTCGTGACCTATTTGAGCAAACTGTCTTATCGAGAAAAAAAAAATTCTTTTCTCAGTTGAGAGTACGACTGATTTTTTTCGTCACTAAGTTGACGTCTTGTCTTTTGAAAAAACTTTGCCAAGTTTTTTTTTTTAAATGTGAATCCGAGATGTTGTCACCGAAAATTTGACGAGCAAGTTTTTTTTTTCTTCCTCAGTATGAAAATTGAATTTCGTCACTAAATAATGTGGCGAGTGAAGTTTTTTTTTCTTTCACTGTATGAAAACGAATCTCTCGTACACCACGTTTGTTATGGCGGGTGAAATTTTTTTTTCACCGTATGAGTTACGAATCCAAGTCGTCAAGTGTTGTAGAGTGAACGAAAAGTTTTTTTTTTTTTTTCTCCGTTTGAATACGAATACATTCGTCGCCAAGTGTTGTATACGGCGAAACGAATTTTTTTTTCTTTAATTTTTTTTTCCGTATGAATTTCGAATCCTGGTCACTAAAGTTGTTATAGAGTGAACGAAATTTTTTTCTTTTCTCCGTATGAGTAACAAATCCCTCGTCGCCAATGTGTTGTATGGCGTACGAAAAGTTTTTTTTTTCTTCCTCCGTATGAGTTTCGAATCCTCGGTCGCCAATGTGTTGTAGAGTAGTTTTCACAGTGGAGGCTTGTATTTCACTAAGTCAGTCCTAAATTAGGTTGGACGTACAAAACGTTAGGAACTTGAAAATAATAGTTAATGACGCAGCAATCTAGTTGTGGTGGTTGATACTTCAATGTCTGACATAGAGTGACTCACTCAACTCCACTGATCCCCCTGGCAACTGCTACTACTACTACTTATTATCTGTGGGAGAGTCTATTAACAATAGAATAGGTATGTTCCGGTATAACAGTATCAAACTCCATACTCAGTCGTACAGTGGAGTAATGGATAGCGATGTGGATTGAGAAATCAGAGTGCTGAGTTCAAATTCCAGTTGAATCCATTACATTCACTTATATGAAAATACTCTTAGGAAAGGTATGAATAATCTTCTTCTCCCACTAGCTATGTGTAAATAGCAGGACAGACTGGATTCTATAGCCTTGGATGGCCACTGATGTCCCACAAAAAGGAATGGCAACCTACTGTGGGAAAAAATCTGCCTCATCAGTCATATATTGAAAGATACATGATAACTTAAGTATGTATCACACATGGCACATAACTGACTGAGACAAGCTTGATAACTATTATATCACATTGAAGTGTCTAAATAATTTTCTAACCTATTTTCCCATTACTGGCCTGTATCTTCCCTATGCTTTTCATGTCAATTATTCTGATGAACTTTCCCCTTATGATTATCTGTATGAATGGTAGATTATTAATAAGGAAAATGGTGTCAGCAAGCCGAATACCTACTCTGGTCAAGTGTTTAATTAACATTATTACCTTTGGGAAAGGTGGGAATTCTTCTCCCAACTTTGGGTTAAATAGTAAGGTAGATTAATTTCTCTAGCCTTAAGTGGCAGCCAATCTAGAATGAAAACTCTGAACACAAGCAGCTAGGTTGTTCACAAGCAGTTAAGCCCAACAATGGCATTTCTTGCATTTAAGCTTGGCCTGGGCCATTAACTGCAACTAATTACTTACAGTTGCTCTGAACTTAGATATATCAAATGATTGAAAATGGACTTTCACAACCACCTCTATATCTAAAAAAATTCCCCTCACATACACGCCATTCCTTGAAATGAACACTCATCATTTTGCATGGATAGCAATCATCTGAAGTAAACTGTATGCATAATGAACATTGCAATGCTAATGAAATGTCACAACTTCTCTTTATAAAGTAATGGTTCTGATTTGTCAACTTTTATTAAATACAGTGTTAAATCAATATTCATCCCTGCAACTAAGCAAACCCAACCACAACAGTGTTGTGAAATCTGGATAAAAGAATATTTATCTATGTAAGTCTACTGAGAATTTATTCGAACTTACTGATCAATTTATGCACACACAAAATTGAACTGACGCTGGGTTAGGGTTAGAGTTCAGTTCATAAATTTTCAGTTGAATTTGCATTTAGAACAAGTGAATAATTTTGACACTTGGACAATTCTGATTCGTATTAAATATTTTCTTCTGTTGCCTTTCCTGATATGTGAAAGAAACAATGCAATAACATCAGATATCATGGTAAGAAGATTTCATTTAAAACACAAATTGTGATTCACTAATCATTTAAAAAACACAATTGCTATGATATTTTGGTGACACAAGGTGTAACAGAAAAAAGGTAATGGGTTGCATTTAAATCTTCGGTTTTCTGCTCAAACGCCACTCCCACCCTCTAAAAACAGAAAGAATATGTAACTACCTGGTTTTGAAGAAGTAGGTCACAAGAAATATAAAATGGATTGTTTAAAGAATGTGAAGCAAAAATCATCTGCTTCCAGAAATTATTTTACTTCTGACACAGATGGTGCAAGCTATCTTGTCTGATAGGAAATGCATTGTGTCTTTGGTGATTCTTCCGTAAAATCAGACTTTGAATTTAGACAAATTCTATACATAATTAAAGAAAACATGAAGAGAAATATTTAAGCTTAATATATTTACTCATGTATGCAACACACAGATAAATATATACACATGTGCAAACAACTAAAATATATGAGAGAAATTTTTAAACAGTGTAGAGAACTGTATTTCAGTTCCGGTCAGGAGTGAACTCACCTTACAAAAACCCGGAATATGAAAGACTTTAAACAAAAGTTTATGGCTATATGTTCAGATAGTATAAGGGATATCAATGTAGAATGTGGAATCAAGGAACAGAGTTCAAAGTCTGGCTTAGTTAGTTGCATTCATTTTCACCTCTGAGAAATACACAAATCTATCTCATCTATTCCCAACTATGCTTTAAAATACAAAGTAGACTGGGCTTTCTTGCCTTGGCTAGCAGCCAGTCTAAGTAAAAGATGAAAATGAATTTAAAAGAACAGAGAATATAATAATAATAATAATAATAATAATAATAAAAGAGAAAAATCTAAATAAATAAACGGCAAATTCTGTCTGTTCATCCATGTGTCTATAATTCCTCTAACTCAGGCCACACTTGCTCTAAATAGACATATCACACCTTTTTGGAATCAGGATGATCCCAGGATTGTAAATCTGTCCTTCGTTTGCTGCTTGAAGTCCAGCATTGAGAATTGTGTCCGGATAAGTAGGGAGCTCTTAAAAATTCAAATTTCAAAATTACTGAAAAAAATTAATGATTTTAAAAGTTTTTAATTTATATTGAGTTTAAGGCAATACAAAAAGCTTCGGAATTTAGATTTTTTGTTTTAAATTCAGTTTAAGATATCTTCAAAACTTTGGGAATTGAAAAAATCAATTTTATTTATTCAAAATTCCAAAGAATCTGAATTAAAGTGAGAGGTTTCATGATGTTAAGTTTTGAAGTTCCACAGAGGTTTCGATTTGAAGAACTCAACTCAATTGAAGTTCCACAGAGTTTTTGATTTGAAGAACTTAACTCAATTGAAGTTTTACAGTGTTTGTGATTTGAAGAAGTTTCAACTCAAATTGGACTTATAACCCAAATCAGAGTTAAAGAGAGGTTTTGAAGTTCCATGGAGTGAATTATGGAATTCAAAGTTATTTCTTCAAAATTATCATTGCTGTTTTGTAAGTTAGACCAGAGATCTCTTTCCTTTTGGTCTGAAGGTACAATTAACCCACTGCAGAACAAGCTTAAAAGTCTGCATGGTGTGTGGCTTGTAAGCTAATAATATAATAAAAGATAATAAATAAAAGGAATCTGTGGAGAATAGTGACATAATCAGCCCCCCACTTAATTGGCTTAGGGCTCACACATGGTCAAGTAGCCTGTAAATGATTTTATCTGGGTTTGAAATGACTTTGTTTTATGACTTCCAGTAAAAACAAGATGAACAAATTTCAAAGCAACCATTTACTAGGGGCAAAGGAATTAAATAAATGAAAACTTTTGGGATCAAGTGGCACTAAACTGGAAGACAGGCATTTCTGGTTGTGGTCTTATAAGAAAGCAGCATTCTAAAAAAATGAGAAGGCACAGTGGAGTAATGGATAGTGGCTCAGATTGAAGAAATCCAGTCAAATCCATTACATTCACTTACGTGCTAATATCCTTGGGAGATGTATGAATTCTCTTCTTCCCCACCCATCTATGGGTAAATAGCAGGACAGACCGGGTTCTATAGCCTTGGGTTGTAACTGGTCTACTGCAGAAAGAAATGGCAACCTACTGTGGGAAGAAATCTGCCTCGTCAGTCATATATCGAAAGATACATGATTGCCTAAGAGTGTATCACACATGGCACATAAGTGACTGATTCTACAATGGCTAGACAGATGCCATCCATTGGTGAGTGACAGTCCTTCCATCAGGATGTAGAGATTGGCAGAGGTGAGGTAAGAGTGAGTTGGAAGTTAGAAGCAAGACATGAGCCATCCATCATGAAGTAGAGTCGCAATCGGAAATAGGCAGAGCAGCAGTTGAAGTTTGATCCACTAGTCTGCTTAGAGAGAAGACAGTGGAAGCAGCCAAGATGTCCAAGTGTCACTTACCTACCTCAAAAAAGGGCATGTTGAATCTATGAATAAACAATCCTGTACATGAAAATATTTTTTACTTTCTCTTTCACTTTCAGTTCCTTTGTTGAACATCCATCAAATCTTTTGCAGTTTTGCTCATGCCAAAACACATGGTAGGGTGAAGAATCTGTTCAGTCAGTGAAAAACTTACCATAGTCCATAGTTCAATTGATCATTTACTTCTGTATTGGACATGGTATTAAAAAATGTGATGATTCAATGACTCTAGGAGCAATGCTGTCAAGTATGGCCACTTTTGGTAGCAAGGTCGAAGATGAAAACCCAAACTAAACATGACAAACTCTCAAAGACCGTAACAGTGAAACGAGTGAATGATGATTATAACAAGTCTCAACAGTTGAATCAGCAGATGAAGAGGGCTACACATCACGGACATGCTACAGAAGGCACCACTATAAACAAATTGGTGGCAGTTCATTGCAGTTTCTCAACTGGATCCTGCATGTCTCATTCCATACATGCCGCAGAGGAAGGTCATGAAATCAAGTGTGTGGGTCACTTCCCAGCAAGTTGACCTTAAATAAATTCATGTCATCGGCACTTTCTTCTACTTTGATTTTCTATGATCATAAAGAGAGCGATTAGCAAGGAAGAAATTAAATTCTTGGATACAGGATAAAGTTAGCGATTAAAAAAATGTGAGTAAAGGGATTTTTAGTACTGTAACATGATACTACGGTTCATGAATTGAAGAAGAGGTAGAAGAAGCATTGCATCTCTTCTTTCTTTCTTTCTTTCTTTCTTTTTCTCATTCATTTTAATTGATGCATGCAGGCTTACGCTGAAAGTTTGTGGGTGGTACTTCCCCACTTCACACCAGCAGCATTACGGTGTGATGAGATCTTTGATTACATGTATGGCAACCTCATGACAGATAATGTGAACACAAAGAGACACCGAAGTGCCAAAATTGAAAGATCACCAAATGAGACATAGCGGTCAAGTGATTTGGATGTCAACTCCTATACTTATCTGCCTTGTGGAGTGGTAAAGGTAGTAACCAAAGGAAAATATGACTTAACAGATAATGAACTATGGATATCTCGATCATCAACTTCGAGGACTATTAGCATTTGGCTTAACAGATAATTAACTACAGATATTTCGACCATCAACTCTGAGGACTATTAGCATTTGGCTTGACAGATAATGAACTGTAGATATCTTGACCATCAACTTCGAGGACCAAACTATGGACATCTTGACCATCAACTCTGTGGACTATTAGCATTTGGCTTGACAGATAATGAATATTTAAACTATCCATAAATGTGGACATTCTGTTGTTATAAAATCATCATGTAGAACCAGTCTTCTTATAGGAATATATTGGCACATTGACTCTGAGAAAGTAATATACAAGTTCTGCTGACATGATTGAAAATCTTGTATAAAACTCTGCACACACCACACACCCTAACTCTTGCTTTCATTTCTTTATTTCTATTCTAAAAAGTTTGCCTATCATTGAATTAAACTCTTTCTATTAAATTGACTCTACATATCCACTGTTGTTAATTCACTGATTATTGAATTTTGTATACCTTGTTGTCTCATGCAGATATTCCTTTCCTTCTTAGGACCCAGGAAGTCATACCCTGAGTTAAATCTCACTCTATGTCATTAATTGTTTCCAGAGTTTACAACTTAGGTTGAAATATTACTTAAGTTGAAATAACCCCACTATAAACTGCAAACAAGAACTCCCCATTGTCTTTTACAGTATTTATGATGTGCACATACATATTCTGGATAAAATAATTAATTTCCACCTTATCTTACAGTGATATAGTCTTATGGTTAGCATTAGCACTTGCATTGGGACTATTCTTCAGAGCAATGGGCAAAAATGTATTCTAAAACACAAATGAAATGTAATTGAAAGAACATCAATGTCAGAGCACAGATGTAAACAAGTCTGAATTCAAAATTGATGTTGGAGCGGAAAACAAGGAAAGAATGCCACCTGTCAGCAGGAATTTGAAATAAGAACATCTGCTGAACATACTTTATTATGATAATTTTTTGTTTTTTATGATTTTATGATATATGTAGTATACATAATATTATTTTTAAATTCATTTAAATATGATTTTATATGTGTTTATTTTTATTTTAGTGTTTTGGCATTTCTAATATTTCTTAACAGTCAACGTAAACTCAAGTAAAACGACTTAATGCAAGTTTTATTTTTCCATATAATAAGAAAAACCAAAAATGACATAACTTGAAACAACTTAAGCCAAGGTATCTTTTCATTTATGTCCGAGATATTGGCTATGATGGTACAGATGGAATCTTTCTATTGAAATTAAATTTAATGTACAATTTGAATACAATTGTTTTCTAATTACTAATAATAATCATCTTTCTACACTCATTCACTTAAGAAGCAAACAAAATTCACACATATATATATATATATATATATATATATATATATATACAGGGTGTCCATAAAGTTCGTATGCACTTTAAAAAATTTATAACTTTATTTGTATTTGCGATAGAAATAATCTGTAAAAAGGATTAGAAAGAAGTGAATCTATATTTTTTAAGTTTTTATTGAAATTTTATTGAAATTTTCACATGTCCTCCATCATTAGCAATTCAAAGAGTAATACGATTTTGCAGTACACGGAAAACATTTGCTAACTGATTTACAGTAATGCCTGAAATCACATTAGTTATTTTAGCTATACTTAGAACTAGGTACATTAGACTTTATAACATTTTTTACATATTATTTCTATCCCAAATACAAAGAAAGTTATAAATTTTTAAAGTGCACACGAACTTTATGGACACCCTGTACTTTTAGCAAAACATGAAGAAAAGATATATGTAAACCTGTAGTTTTATTTAATTTGATTTGTCTGTTTAATGGCATATCAAGTCCTTTGTGGGTCATTTAAAGCCAACATGTAATTTTCTTGGGAGCTTAAAAGTAATAAAATATGTTATTCTGCTTTCACAATTGAATACATGGTAGATGATACTCAGCTTTTGTGCATATACATCTTTGTGTGGACATAATTACTAGAGGCAGTGATATGTGTGTTTTATGTTGTAGTTTTGTTGAAGTTATATTTTGGAATACAGTTTGATTTCATTAAGTAATTGTGGGATATTATATGGATCAATGTCTTGAAAGTTCTTTCATGTTGGTTGTGTGGTTTGTTTGATTTTGGTTAGTGGCATATCAACACCTCTATGGGTTATTTGAAGCCAAGTCTAAATGTTTTGAATGCAAGTACAGATAAAATCTATCATTGGTCATTTTACTTTAAATATGTATTGTTAGTAATTTTTTGTATAAAAATGGATTGCTGGTATTTTTACTATAAACGTGTATTTTTATATTTTCTTATTGTTTTGTTTGTAGATGGAGATTCACTATTTACCCATAGCTGGGACCCTAATAAGTGCTACCACCCCAGGTCAGGGTGAACCTGGGAATGACAACAATCAAGAAATGGTACCCTGCTCCTCAAAACCTCCAATCTCCCACTCAGACTCCTTGCTGCCAGATGTAGTTTATCATCATAACCAGGACGAGACTTGTCGATCAATCAGCATAAATCTCTGCTTTGCTTGTCTGAAATGTCGACTTAAGAATTTCACTAGGAAAATTTGAAAACTTACCTCCACCAGAATTCTCTGAAACGGTGTCCTTTTGCATGTAGATGGAATTATTATGGTCAGTCGACTGATTTCCACAGGGTCCGCCATGTTCCGGTAGAAGGAATTTAGTTACATTACTTTTAACATCCATTTGATCAAAGTAATCCATATTGTGTCTTTGAAGTATTTGGTATTAAGTTTAATCAGGTTTTTGCTTTAAGCGACACAAAATTGATAATCTTTGTTCTGAAATGAAAAATGGAAAAGAAAAAAATCAATTTTTTTTTTAGATTTAAATGAAGTTTGTGATTGAAGTTTTGCTTTTTCTTTTTATGTGCCATATCTCTTCAAGATGTAGGTTAACATGGCTATCCACTTCCCCCTATCTCTTAGAGCTCTCAATAACTTTCACCACTCTCCCACCTCCCCCAGACCACACACTGTCATCCACTTGTTCAAGACTACCTTGTCTCTCTTTTCCTCTATTCAAACTGAGTATCACATTCTCCTCATGTTTGGCGATTAACTATTTGCCCATAGCTGGGACCCTAACAGATGCTACCACCTTGGGTCAGGATGGACCTGGGAACACCAGCAATTAAGAAGTGCTTCCATGCTCCTCAAAACCTCCTGATCTGAGGCCTTGCTGTTAGACATAGTTCATCATTTTATCCAGGACATGGATGTACTTTATCATCATATACAGGACGAACCTTATCTGTGTATTACTTTTAGAGATGATGATAAGAGTGAGACAACACTCCAGAGGCTTATAATAACAGTGAAAGATGCTTTTCCAAATCTAAGCAAGGTATTAAAGAATGAAAAAATATCCTTAGAAATAAAGAAAAGTGTGCTAAACTAATTTAATTTTCTACTTGGCAGAGAATGCTGGACAATTTTGCTACAGAAACGAAAAGAATTGAAGCAACATTGATGTTGTTCAAAGAATGAATGTTGAGAAAACTCTGGACAGATTATGGGAGAATGAGAAAATCTTAAGAATAATATCTACCAGGAAACCACTACTCAAAACCATCGATAGAATTTTGGGATATATAATAAAGAAAGAAGGCTTGGTGAATTTAACACTCACATGACATATTGAAAACAAGTGAAACAGAAACTATCAAGAAACCTACTAGAAAATAGATGATAAAAAAGCATAAAGACAAATAAGAGTTGTAAAGGAATAAATATTTATAAAGGAAATTGTGTGATGCTACTTATTTATAACAGTATCTTTTCTTTACTGGCACTAATTCCTAGTCTTTGTTTATTTTTTTCTATCACAGTCACTTTCCCATCACTGAAGTGTAGCTTCCTTGTTTCTTTTCTATAAATACTTTCATGTTAATTGATCAGATGAACTCTCTACCATAATCAGTCAGTTATGAGCCATGCATTATACACACTTAGGCGATCATCCATCTTTCAATACATGACTGACGAGGCTGATTTTTTTCCTGCAGTAGGTTGCCATTTCTTTCTGTGGTAGACCAGTTGCCATCCAAGGCTATAGAACCCGGTCTGTCCTGCTATTTACCCATAGATGGGGGGAGAAGAAGAGGATTCATACCTTTCCCAAGGATATTAGCACCTAAGTGAATGTAAAGGATTTGACTGGAATTTGAACTAGTCTCTCCAATTCCTCAATCTGAGCCACTATCCATTACTCCGCCAGGATACATAGACTTTATGAATCTAGGCACAGTATTAGATTGGGAACAAGATCTTATCAGTTTACAGTTGAATTGGTTAGATGCAACTGTAAGTTCTATGCTAACAGTTTCTTTTCTTGCACTTTTTGCTCATAGCACTCTCTTATGGCTCCATGTTTTCCAACCAACTTTGATCTTCAAAAAATTAACTTCAATATCTATCATTATCTACTGTATTCTTGATTACTCTTCTATTGTTCTTGTTCCTTAATAATGTTTTCTCTTTTTACTTATTTTTTCCCATTCAATAACCTCTTGCATCTTTGTGGCTTTACTACCTTGCATGGGGTGAAACAATTAATTTTATTGCTCTTGATTTTATGTAGGAAACTGTTTCTAATAATGTTTCCATGACAAAATGTTGTAACCTCCTTAAGATCAGGAAGTAGACACACCCAAAATAAAATAAACTTGCATGTGAATAAATTGTGTTTACAGTTAAAAAAAAAAAAAATTAAAAACAAAAAAGCCTTTAATGTGTTATAACTTTGGGATTGTCTTACAAAATGGCAGGACTGCGAATGATTACTACAGAATCACGCTATTTAATCAAATGTTTCAAGTTAATACATTTGCCAATTCATTCTTGTAAAAATTAACAATTAATTCTGTATGGTACCACGCCTGTTAATTAACTGATTCTTGAAGGACATTCTTGGTTTTGGAACTCAAATAAAATGGGAAGATAATTTAAACAATGTAAGCTCTCACACAATTTCATAAATGCATAGTTCATTAACTTCTAGGGAAAATCGACCATTTATAATGATATATTTACAGAACATTTATCATATAATAATAGATAGGTGCTTATGTTGACACACGTACAAACATTATGCTGAGAAATACAATTTATATATAAAAGATGATTGATATTGTAAAGATTTAGAATATGATCTTGCAGACTGTTTGCTTGTCTTTTTGAGTTTGAATCTCACTATGAGCCTCAGTATTGCAGCCCTATTCTAAGCTAGGTTGATATTTATTTAAATGGAAAATGTGACACAAGGCCAACATTTGAGGGTTAGAATGCTGGTCATCACTATTCTATCATTATCTTAACTAACTCAAAGATTCATCAGTTTTTATTGTTTGTTTTTCACTATGACATCACATTTGAACTGTAATCTTTCATACATAAATCAGCAAAAAGGTCACGTCCTAGGTATAATGATAAACTACATCCATGTCCTGGCTAAGACGTTAAACTACATCTGACAGTAGGGCCACTGATCGGGAGCTTTTGAGGAATGTGGAACTACCTGTTGATTGCTAGTGTTCCAGGGTGATGGCACCTGTTAGGGTCCCGGCTATAGATGACCCCCAAACTTGTGTCAAAACATGTAAAAAAAATAGGTTGTATTGCCAGTAATACATTTTTGCAAAAAATTATTACCAGCAATGAATTTTTGAATAATAAATTATCAAAAATCCATTATTACCAGCAATACATTTTTTGAAAAAAAATTACCAGCAATATATTTTTGGAAAAATATTAACAGCAATAAAAATCTTGTAGATATCAAATAATCCATTGAGGTGTTGATATATTGGAAAACAAAATCAAACCAACCCTAACCAAGATTGTCCGTCTCAAAAGGCACATTCCAAACAATATGCATGTATTATGGAAAATCTTAATTTTTTTCCATATTTGTGAATATACATTAACATGGATTATATTTATTGAGTAGTTTTACAAATTTAACAGCAAGAAAAATGTTGATGGATTTCTAAACTTGAATACATTGTCTTAATTCATAACTAATTATTAAATAAATACACTGATGGAAAAGTTCAATAGAATGCCAGGGTATTCTTTCAATAACCAAAAGTCTAAAGTTAAATAAAAAAAAGGAAAAAGAAAGAATCCCCCCCCCAAAAAAAACTTTAAAAAACCTTTCAAAAAAAACTTAAAAACCTTTAAAAAAAAACCTTAAAAAATCTTTAAAAAAACCCTTTAAAAAATCTTTAAAAAAAACCTTAAAAAAACCCCTTAAAATCCCTCCTCTCAGGGGATTCTACCCTGGTGTAGCAGATATCACTTGAACTTTTTTTGGTTTACTGAATAATTATTTATATTGAAATTTATTTGGACCTATACAACCTAAATATACAAAATGTATAAGAGATTTTTTTTACATATTTTTCTAGCTAGAGCAGTGATTCTCAACCTTTTGGCCCAATGGACCCTTTTCACTATATGTCCGAATGTCACCCCCACCTTTCCAAGATTGTCCGTCTCAAAAGGCACATTCTAAATAATATTCATGTATTATTGAAAATTTTAATTCTTTTCATATTTGTACATATACGTTAACATGGATTATATCGAGTAGTTTTACAAATTTAATAGCAAGAAAAATGATTTCTAAACTTGAATACATATACATTGTTTCAATTCGTAACTAATTATTAAATAAACTGAAGCAAAATGTTCAATAGAATGCCAGGGTATTTTAATTCAGTAACCAAAAAAATTAAATAAAAAAAATGAAAGATTCCCCCACCAATATATATATATATATATATATATATATATATGAAGAAAAATATACGGAAAAAACAAACAAAAATCCTAATATGTAATTATGCTGTTTTAATGTTAATATAATGTCAACGTCGGACGTTTTGGTCTAATAGACCATCTTCAGGACATATTCATAAAACATAATTAACATAGACTATATTCAATTCAACATGAAAAAGACGATGGACATAAGAGCAAGACCAATCCAATCTATGTTAATTATGTTTTATGAATATGTCCTGAAGATGGCCTATTAGACCGAAACGTCCGACGTTGACATTATATTAACATTAAAACAGCATAATTGCATATTAGGATTTTTGTTTGTTTTTTCTGTATATTTTTCTTCATACTGTCAGATCTATATTGATATATTTGCTTACATATATATATATATATATATATATATATATATATAGTGTCTATTTAGGCAGTAATTTTCATTAATACATGTTTCATTAAATAATATAGACAAGTTTTGTCTGTTTATTTTAAGTAAGTTCCTTTCATATTGTTTGATAAGCTTAATAACATTATCATTGAAAGATGAAAGGAAATCACCATATCGATAGATGTTTATATATATATATATATATATATATTACCAGCAATACATTTTGAAACAAAAATATTACCACCAATAAAAATCTTGTTGGCATTAAATAATCAATTGAGGTTGATATGCCATAAAACAAAACAAACCAAAACCAAACTAAAAAGGTCACATTTTATCCATATAAACCTAACTTAATCCATATTTATAATTTCGAAGATAATGTCAAATAATTTAAAATGAAATGATTTAGACATTTAAAGTTCCACTTTTATTAGAATGAAACAAAATTTACAATCATGTCCCAATATGTATCCCCTTTCTATAAATTTAATAGGTTAGGGTGGTTGATTTTACTTGCTAGATTATTTAATTTAATAATTGGATTACTTTTTATTTTAATGTGCCTTCTTCAGTTAACATTCTTGGCTGATATGAAGTGGAAAGACTATATTGGAGCCATTGCTAGGTCAGCTGCTAAGAAAGTTGTTTCACTGTGTTGTGCTAGACAATTTTTCTCTTCAGAATCTATCTTACATATACAAGCTTTGAATATTGCTGAACACCTGGTCTGTTGCTCCTTTTTTTATTTATTTTTTTTATTTTTTGTAGTCATTTCACCCCATGCAAGGCGGGAAGCCACTAGCATGCAAGAGGTTACAGAGAGTTGGAGCACGAGAGCAAATAGGAGTGATAGAGGAAAGGATGAAGAGAAGGATAGGGGATAGATCAACTGGAGACGTCGATTGACATTACATTTGAATAGTTGAAGATTATAGATATAAGGGAAACAGGAAAAGGGGAGGGAGTTCCTCAGCTCCTGCTATATATTTAGAGATTGTTTATAAAATCCAGTAAAATCAGCAATATTATTGGTCCTGACCTAGTGTCTTGGTTTCAGTCACTCCCCCACCATAATGGAGGTTCCCTCTGCTTTTTCTACAAATACTTTCAAAGTATTGACACTATTTACATCATTTGGACTGTTCTCATCTTTATTACCATATTCACAATTTTTCAGCTGTTGTACGCACTGGCCTTCTACAGGTGATAAACATATATCATTTGAAGGAGGCTGGAGCATACAACAGCTGAAATGTAGTGAATATGGCAATAAAGATGAGGACAATAGTTTGAATGATGCAAATAGTGTAAATAGTTACAATACCTCATCTCAGAAATATAGACACTTTCAAGGTAATAGTTCAGATAAATTTCTTGTAATGGCACCTATACTTTATGAATTTATACACAGTATTCGAATGGCAACAAAGTCTCATCCTTTTACAGTTGAAATGGCTAAATAGTTTCTTTTCTTGCACTTGTGGAACTCTCTTCCAGCTCCATAATTTCTGGCCAACTTTAAATGTAAATGCAATGTCAATCATTATCTACTGTTTTCTTGATTACTTTTCTATTGTTCTCATTCCTTAAGAATGTACCCCTTTTTTCTTATTCTTTCACACTCAGTAACACCTTGTGTCATAGCAGCTTTACTGCCTTACATGGGGAGAAATAATTAAAAAAAAATTGTCAACTAGATAAGCCACATTAACCATTACCTCATGTAAAAGCATCATGATTATACATTTTAGATTATTTCAATACAATGTTGGTCTGTCGTTCAACGGAGCCACCCTTCTAAGCACACTGAAGATAAAAAGAAGTGCAAATGAGAGATGATAACCAGGGTGTTACAAACTACTTTAGAGTAATAAGATTTTAATTTAATTTTTTTTTCTTCAACTACAAAATACTCAAGAAAATTCCACTATTTCATTTTTAAATATTTGTGCTGAAAGAAATTTAATAAAAATACTGCAATAACAATCATAAGTATGAATGCAAATCATTATTTAAAGAAGTAAGAGGGTACAAATTAAAAAAAAAAATAAAAGCTAACAAGCTTTTTCTATTTCACTAGAGCAGATATCAAATACATGAGAACATTATCCATTCTTCCATTTTCCCTTTTGGTTTTTCTTTTTCTTCTTCTTCTTATATATATATATTTTCTTTTCTTGCAAAAAACAGCATCTCCGATATATCTTTTTCTTATGTCTCTGCTCACATTTAAAAAAAGGATGGCCCATTACTTATCAAAGGAAATGGTGAAGTGTAACTCACATGTTAATTAACTAAGTAAAGGAGAAACAAGCCGTATATATTATTGAAAAGTTTTAAAACTTATTTCCTTTTTATTACATTTAACCCAGCAGTCTTTTGTTTCTTGCATACAGGCAAAGAAAATGGTAGAAGTAGAGAATTTTATGATGTCACTTTCCGGAAAGATAAACTTTGCAAATAATCAGAGGCCATTTGGGGGAGTCGAGCAAGATTGATGCGTTTCGTAGGAAGAGGCAGAGCATAAACATGTCAGACTCATTCTATGGACAGACTGACAGTTTCACAGGGCAAAAGTTTGTTCAGGCAATTATCTTGTCTTCTTCCCACAGATAAAACAGAGTCTCTACACCACTCTCTTTCTCATCTCAAGTTTTTTTCTTTCTGTTCCTCTATTTCATCACCTGATTCAGTTCTTTTTCGATTTATCTATCGATGAACAGGGGAAAATGTCTTTTTTTTTTTCTCTCTTTCTCCTCGTTGCATTTCCCTGCTACATAACAAGTTTATTTTAAATTTGATCCAGTGATTCTTGCATATCTCCCTTTATTTTTTTCTTGGATTTGTTTCACTTCTCTTTTTTCTCTTTCCACATTACTTGAGAATAATTATAACCTTTGATCCAAAGTCTTCAAGTCACTGCAATTATATTCAAAATAAACTCATTGCATACTAACGATAATACAAAATATAATAAACAAAAATATTCCACTTAACATAAAGGAAATTCTCTGAAGCCTTATTTATTGCCAGTCCATCCTATTTTAGTTTATATTCCTGTGTGTGATCATCTTACACTCAATGTAATATACAACAGCTAGAAAAATTTAAACGAAAAAATGCTTTATAAGATCATTCCTGAAATTAAAAATATGCCTTACCGTGACAGGACAAAGACTTGTCCAGCTATTTACCTACAGCATTGAAGAAACGGATTCATACCTTTCCCAAGGGTATTAGCACGTAAGAGAATGTAATTAAACTGGATTTTGAACTCAGGTATCCGTCTCATCAATCGGAGCTGCTATCCATTATTCCACCATGTACAGAGTCAAATTATTTGTCATTTAAATTGTTCTTTAAAAACCAGAATAAATGAAAATTCAAAGGAGCCAAGTCAGGAGATTTGGTGCTGAGGGATTCCAATTTCAATTCTTTAAATTTCTGCAAGGTCCGTTTTGCAACATGTGGTCTTGCATTGCCATGGCGGAATATGATACCTTTTTGATTTGCCCAAATTGAACCCAAGTCTCTTCAAATGTCGAAAGTCAGTTGAGATAGAGATTTTCAAACCCTTAGCAATCTCTTTCATCAAAATCTTCAGTTTATTCTCAACAATGACAAGTAGAATGTCTTCATGGATGTCAGTAAGTTGCCAGAAGTGTGTTTGATTGTTCAGGTTACAAATCACACTGACAAAATCTGCCAAACCACTTTGACCACCAAAAGTGTTTGAGCATGATTCAAATAAACCTTCTGAATGTTTTTTGTTGCATTTCTGATGATAAATCCTTTCCAAAATTCATAGAGCATAATATGATGAAAATGTAACTTTTCATCCTCCATCTTTAAGAGATTCTTCCATCTTTAAGTCTGATTCTTAACTGAACAATGAAAAGTTTCAATCTAGGACACACTAGAAATCAGCACCAAAACAAACACAGTCAAGTTGTGGTCATTTTATATTACTAATAAAATCTATGCAAAAAAGCTGATAAAAAATTATAAATTAATACAGTATATAAATATATGTAGCACATTATGATAAAGAGTGTGACATACATGTAAGTATGCCACTATATTTTTCGTTAAATGTCCGTTGACCAAATGTCTGTTGGCCAAATGCTAGAGTATTTATATTTTATTATAAATAGGCACAATTGAGCAATCTATACCAATATTTTTAATGTTTGCGAAAAGGAGATCAAAATACATTTTGTGAATATTGGTGGATGTCAGTGGATCCTCAAGGACACATGGTCCAGTGGCTAAAAGCAATGGTTGTACAGAAGAAGATTTGCAACAATCTTAAAAGCAAGAAGCAGCAAAGCATCTATTGCAGACCTTCAAGAGAGCTGTAGCTAGTTTAGGGGCATATTTTTAAGGACAATTTCAGGGGTACCTTCAAGTCTACATCTGGATAGGATAGAAAGAGACAATGGAAATCCAAAGGTAAATAGAAATAACGAAAGTAGATCAAAATACATTTTACAAATATTAGTATTTGGTGAATATACTTGTGTACAATGTGCCTCTTCTACTGTCTTAAAGTTTTTTTCATTCAATGTTTCGATTATTTCTGTTTTCTGAATTGTTTTCTGGTGTTCTTTGTTATATCTTTTACATTACGTTTTTTTTTGCCCAGTTTGAGACAATAAGCTTTTTAACGTTATCACTGAAACACAAAAGATACATGATTTTATTGTTAATCCTGTCTAAGCTTTCAGCTTACATAAGCCATCATCAGAGATTCCAAGATTACAATAACTGACGCGTTTCATCCAATGAGGACTTTCTCAAAGCAAAAAACGAAATGATTTTAATTAAAGAACATAACTAATAATAATAAAAAACAGAATTGTAATGACAATATTCTCCACACGTGACAATAACTGACGTTATTATCAGTTAACTATATGAAAATATAAAATAAATTAAATAGCAAAAATGGTAATTTTTCTTTTAGATTGGTTATGCAGACATTACAACAATGATAGTTTGTTTTGTTTGCTTGGACAATTGCTATGCAATGATAAATTTGAAAGCTTAGACAGGATTAACAATAACAACATGTATCAACATGGTGATTTTTATGTTTCAGTGATAATGCTAAAAAGCTTATTCGACAATATGAAAGGAATTTACTTAAAATAAATAGACAAAACTTGTCTATATTATTTAATGAAACTTGCATTAATATACATACATATATATTTATAAATATAATGACAACAGGAAAACTAGTTATTGCTGATGCGTTTCATCCAATGAGGACTTTCTCAACGAAATGATTTTAATTAAAGAACATAACTAATAATAATAAAAAACAGAATTGTAATGACAATATTCTCCACACGTGAAAATAACTGACGTTATTATCAGTTAACAATATGAAAATAGTGTTCTCTACATTCCTCCAGTTGCTAAGGACATTCTGTTTTTTGTTATTATTAGTTACTTTCTTTAATTAAAATCATTTAGTTTTTAGCTTTGAGAAAGTCCAAATTGGATGAAATGCATCAGCAGTAACTACAGTTTTCCTATTGTCATTTAAATTTTTAAATACTGTCTTTTCTAGAGGTTAACTCTGAAAAATTTGCACATCATATATATATATATATATATATATATATATATATATAAATTTTTGTAGGGATGCATTACATCCTAGGTATGATGATAAACTTCATCTAGGAGCAAAGCCTTTGTTCACGATATTGGAGGTTTTAAGGAGCCTGGTATCACCTCTTAGCAGTTGTTGTTCCCAGGTCAGCCCTAACCCAGGGTGGTAGCACCTGCTAGGGTCCTAGCTATGGACAAATAGTGAACCCCCAAACAAAAACCAGCAGTACATTTTTATAATAAAATGAGCAACAATACATTTGTATAACATTAATATCAATGAATGCAAAACTAAAATAATATAAAAATACATTTTTATAGCAAAATTACCAACAATACATTTTATAATCTACAAAATATACCTTTACCTTGAAAGTATAAAATTATGTACAAAATATCTGTATTTGAAGCCATAAAATCACGTAGAAAATATTTAGATTTCAGTATTAAATAACCCATAGAGATTGATATATCACTAAACAAAATGTCCAATGAATGAACATTTTCAGTTAAAATGAATACAGTGATGCAGCTCCAAAGAAATATAAAATAGGCACAACTGGGTGAGGAAATTCTGCATATATTTGAGGATTATCAATTAATAAAAAAAAAAATTTAATCATAGACTATAATCTTCTAAAACAATAAATGGCAAATTTTGTCTGTCTGTCTGTCCGTGTGTCTGAAACACCTTTAAATTGGCCACACTTATAGACATATTATAATTTTGATGGAAATCAGTCTGAGAACCATTTTGAATTCCAAACTGTAGAGAAAGCAGTCACAAAACTACTCCACTAACTTTCTGTTGTGGTAAACCCTCCTGCAGTTGAATAAACTCTTCCTCCTCTCATAAATACTAACTGCAAGAGGTGTAGGGCAGTTGGTTGGGAAGCAGAGATGCAGTGTTAGCCTACTGTTCGGATGTACACCTCTATCTGCTTATTACTAACACTATTGCTTTGTATATATATATATATATATCTGTTATTTCAATACACTTGTTCAAATTACCTTCGTCTTCCGTTTCTTTCTTTCTGGCCCCTAAACAGGCCACAACACTTTTCCAAGAATACATAGCAAAATAATTCTTCACACATGATGAAAAAATATATACTTGGCATGATTGCCAACGTCCAGAAGGGACATGGTGTGTCAAGTAATGTTCCATAAAAATTTACAACTAATTTATAATATTTTTCTTATCAGTAGATAAATTATACAAAAACTGTCTAAATGTTTTATTTGGCTGAATGCTTTCATCATTTTCAAGGAAAGAAAAAAATGGATAAATGTAAGCTGAAAGCACTCAGAAAAATAAAACATTTGAAAAGTTTTAATATAATTTATCTTCTGAAAAGAAAAAATTATATGATCATATGAAAACTATATAAAAAACTTAATCAAACCACCTTGTCTGTTATATTTAATTAAGCTTGCATCAAAGAAGGGTTGCTGCCTGCCGAAATACACAATATATATATATATATATATATATATATATATATATATATATATATATATATATACAGTAAAATAACAAATTCATTGCTATGTAATCCAAGTGGACCCTAGTAATATAAAATATTAAAACTGATCCACAAAAGCGCTCAGTGTATTTTATTATTACAGAGTAAAATTAATAAACAATAAAATCCAAAATCATTATTAAAACTGAGGTGATTTGGGATTTTAATTCTTATTAATTATATATATATATATATATATATATATATATATATATATATATATATATATATATAGAGAGAGAGAGAGAGAGAGAGATAGATATATATAGGATATATATATATACATATATATATATATAAAGAGAGAGATAAAGAGAGATATAGATATATACAGAGAGAAATAGATATATAGAGGGATATATATATATATATATATATATATACACACATACACACACACACACACACACACACAACACACACATATATATATATATGTATTGAGAGAGGGAGAGAAATAGAGATATATAGATATATAAAGACTGATATATATATATATATATATATATATATATATATATAGAGAGAGAGAGAGAGAGAGAGGAGAGAGAACAATATAACGGTATACATTTATATGTATTAGGAACAATATTGGGGTGAAATGTATGACAAAGTGGAAAAAATTTTCTTGTTATGCATTTTGTCCTTTATGGCTTCATCAGACTAAATTTGTTATGTTGGTGTTACTACACATGCGGTTGAATGAGGGATTCTGTTAGCAGATATCCCACACCATGATAAAAGTTCTGCTACAAATGGTCAAATGTTGTAATAGCCTACGCCACAATTTTGATATAAAAAATTCTACTCTGATCAAAGGAGAAAACAATTAATTACAACAAAAATGTCTAGGGAGTGCCTTGATCGGAAGGTCATCTGCAGTAAATTTTTATCAAAAATCTTTTTCTTTCTAAAAACCCTGAAGAAAATCATTCACCTAGTATAGATTAGAAACTGTCCCCTTGATCATTAGGGTTGAGCCTTTTGGCTGATGGACTACAAAAACTAGATTTAATTGTTTAGAAATAGTTATTTATTCATGTGTCATTTCTCGTGTAAAACACAGACTTTGAAATTAGAAAATAGCATAAAATGCTATATTTTAATGTTTTTGAAGTGAATAATAAAGGATACAAAAGGAAGAATTTGAAAAGATGATACATGGTGAATGAAAGAATGCAAAGAAAAGTGAAAAGGCGGGAAATAATTTTAAAATTGCCTAAATGAGAACAATATCTGTCTATATTTCTGAGATGAGGTAATATGTACACTACTTATATTATTCGGACTATTGTCCTCATCTTTGTTGCCATATTTATCACAACGTTTTGGCCTCTGTCTATATTTCTGAGATGAGGTAATATGTACACTACTTACATTATTCGGACTATTGTCCTCATCTTTGTCGCCATATTTATTACAATGTTTCAACCTTTCAGTATCTGTCTATATTTCTGAGATGTGGTAATATGTACACTATTTACATTATTTGGACTATTGTCCTCATCTTTGTCACCATATTTATTAAAATGTTTCAGCCTTTATCTATATTTCTGAGATGAGGTATTATGTGCACTATTTACATTATTCGGACTATTGTCCTCATCTTTGTTGTCACATTTTTCACAATGTTTCGGCCCTTCAGTATTGTCATGAAGAAACATAGCACATAGAATAATAATAATAATAATGATAATAATAATAATAATATTTTTAAATGCACATTTTCTTTTTTCTTTTGTACATTTGTAAGCCTTTAATTTTTCTGTATCTGTCTATATTTCTGAGATGAGTTATTATGTACACTATTTACATTATTCGGACTATTGTCCTCATCTTTGTCGCCATATGTATCACATCATTTCGGCCGTTTAATGGATGTCAATTGTCAGTTATCTCCAGTTAATTCCCTTTTCCAAGTTCTCCACAGCCTTAACCGGGTATTGAACTCTTTAGGTCCTGTCCTTGAGGACACAAGGTAGAGTGACACATGGCACAGTGGATAAAGGCATTAGTTAGATTCAGTGACAGGACCCAAAGAGTCTGAGTTCAATACCAGGTTAAAGCAGTGGAGAACTTTTAGAGGGAAATTAACAGAAGATAACTGACAACTGACATCTATTAAACATGGCATGTGGAACTAGAACACTCTACCCCTGTGAGCGAAATAAAGGGTTCAGTTTGACATTCCAACCACCTGAGAAGGCCAGAGAGTACAACAGCTGAAACGTTGTAATAAATATGGCGAGAAAGATGAGGACAATAATCTGAATAATGTAAATGGAGAACAAATAATGCTGCAGAATGACAAAAAAAAAAAAAAAAAAAAAAAAAAAAAAAATGGAGGCAAAAATGAACATGAAAAAAGTAGAAAGAAATGCAATATTAAACATTAGAAGAAAAACCCTGAGGTATGAAAGTGCAAAAAAAAAAAAAAAAACAAATTAAAATGATAATGAGTTTGTCTATATTTCTGAGATGAGGTATTATGTACAGTATTTACATTAGTCGGACTATTGTCCTCATCTTTGTCGCCATATTTGTCACAACGTTTCGGCCGTTTTTTTGCTGTTATCATTGCATGTCTTTACCAGAGTTCATATTGCAACTTTGCTATCATTGCTTTTCTCTGGCACTCCTTATTACTGGTTCCCATATTGTATTTATTTCTATGCTTGGTCGGCTCAGGAGATTTTTGTGGCCTAGCATATGTGCTGATTCCTTAAGTTTACGAATTTTCCAATGGTGTTCCCTCAGAAGTTCATACCCAGATGTCCTCAAGGACACATGGCACAGTGGATAAAGGCGTTGGTTAGATCCAGTGACAGACCCAAAGAAGGTGAGTTCAATTCCTGGTTAAGGCAGTGGAGAACTTTCAGAGGGAAAATTAGCAGGAGATAACTGATAACTGACATCCATCAAACATGGCACGTGGAATTAGAACAGTCTACCCCAGCGATCGAAATAAAGGGTTCAGTTCGAAATTCCAACCACCTGAAGAAGGCCGGAGCGTACAACGGCCGAAACGTTGTGACAAATATGGCGACAAAGATGAGGACAATAGTCCGACTAATGTAAATACTGTACATAATACCTCATCTCAGAAATATAGACAAACTCTAAACATTAGAAGAAAAACCCTGAGGTATGAAAGTGCAAAAAAAACAACCAAATTAAAATGATAATGTTCTCATATTCAAGAAGACAAGTAAATTTCAAGGTTAAAAAATATTTTAAAAAAATTCACATTACAGAAATAAGAAAATTCTACAAAAAATTAAAGGAAAAAATATTTAAGGTGTAATTTGCGTATCAGATAAAAACATTAAATTTAATTGCAGGGAAAGAAGTAATTTGGAAATAGCAAGATATTAAGTCGTAAACTGTGACATATAAATTGTGATTCTTGGAATCAAGCAAAGGTCTTGGTCAAAACGAGTTCCAACATGGAGTGCATTGCTGAATTGTTTGGACATGGGAACTATTTAGGTGACCAAGTGATGGAGAAAAATAAAAGGCATAGTAAAAGAAAAAAAAATGTTTTTTTTTTAATTGGATGCTTTTAAGACGTTCACGATGTGAGCAAAAGAAATTGAATCACACATTAAAAAAAATCAAAGAAAAAGGCAAACAGCTGGATAGAGTGGAACTAAAGGAATCGGATTTGAGAGAGATTTTATGGTATCAGTGTGAAATTGGCTCTGCACATCTGATAGGAGAAAGCTGGGTTTTTATTTTCGTTGACACGGGAATCACATAGGCTTGGGAAATGGAGAAGAAAGGATTGAAGCTGTCAGATAAGAAAAAAAATGGAATGAGATTTTCCTGCAGAAGTGAAGAATAGGGAAAAGGAAGGGAGAGAGAGAGAAGAGAAAGAGAAAAGTGAGAGACATAAGGGGGGAAAGGAAAGGAAGAGAGAGAAGGAAGAAAGCAAGAAAGAAGCGAGAGAAATGTGAGAGACGTGGGGAAGGGAGAAGAAAGAAAGAGAGAAAAGTGAGAGAAGGAAGAGAGAGAGAGAAGGAAGCGACAGAGAAGGAAGAGAGAGAGGAGAGAGATAGAAGTGAGAGAGAGAAGAGAGATTGAGAGAGAAGGAAGAAAAAGGAGAAAGAGAGTAAAATTGAGAGAGGAGAAAGAGAAGTGGGTAAAAAAATAGGAGGAGAGAAGGAAGAGAGGGAGAAAGGAGATATAAAAGGAAAAGAGAGAAGAGAGAGATAGAGTGATTGAAAGAAGGGAGAGAGAGAAAATGTACACAAATATTAGAGAAAAGAGAGAAAGAAAGAAAAATTTGAAACCGTAAAATCAGTGTGTCTGGAAGATTTAAATGTGGAACGGAAAGGACAGGAAAGAGAACTGAAGAGAAAATATGAACTTATTCGCAGACATTTTTAACATCGAAGATGAAATATCTTGTCCCTGGCATCGAAGAGGTTAAAATTAGGTTACTAGGAAGAATCATGCCCATTCCCTTTGTGTCCCACTAATAAAAAGAAAATTCTATCTTCTATCTCAAAACACCTACTTTGTGAAACAGACTCCTGAGTGGATGCTTTCCAATCACCACAATCTTAACCAATTCAATTCTAGTTTACTTTTATCATTCCTATATATTCCCATAAACTGCACATCTTACCTCTTCTCTTACACTCATACAACAACCTTATTCAATTATCCTCTACTTTGAGTAGCTCTTGGGCCTTGTACTAGGGGAAAAATTGGGGAAAAAAGAAGCTTTTCAGTGATGATATAAATTGAAAGCGGTACTGTAATGGACTATCTCAGTATTAATCTGGAGAGTGGGGTTTTCCGGTTCATATTCGAGAAATGGAGTTTGTTTTTTCTTTCTGCAGTTTTAGAAGGGACGTGCATTTAGTGTAACAGTTATTGGCGAGTCGGCCAATTTCAAATTTTGCGCAGGTGATCATAGGAAAGGTAGAAACTTATCTATAGGTTAAATAGCAACACAGACTGAAAACAAGTACAATGTACACTTTAAGTACCGTATTTTTGGATGTATAACATACATTTGTTTACATTAAAATTTGATGTTAAAATCTTTTTGTATCCTATACACTGTAAGCATGAATAATGAATGCAGCAGGACAATTTTGATATGATCTCTAATGGATGAAAGTAAATACAGCTGCTTGCTCTGATCTGGATGTGATTAAGTCATTTAATAAATGTGGTAGCAGTAAGGTGATGGATGGGGCCGAGGATGTTATTCTCTTTGATCATAATATTGGATCCAATTACAAAATGTCTTTTTTTATTCATTTCAACTCAAGCAAGGCAATAAAGCCACTAAGATTCAAGGGGTGACTGAGTGTTAGAGAATACAGTGGAACCTTGGTTCACAAATTTAATTTGTTCCTGAAGGCCGTTCGTAAACCAAAATTATTTTTTCCAATAGGAATCAATGTAGAGAAAAAAGTCACAGTACAATAAAACTGAAAAAAAAAAGCACAACACAACACACAAATGTATACAACATGGCGGTCGACTCAGAAATGATTCAGTTCAGATTAACTCGGTTCAGCAATATTGTTCGAAAACTGAAACTTTGTTTAATAACCGAGGTATTTTCATCTCAAATTTTCTGTTCAAAAACCGATTTGTTTGACCTGTGAGATGTTTGAGAACTGAGATTGTACTGTATTTGGAAAATATACTATTAAGGAACAAGAAAAATAAAAGAACTAGAATTAAGATGACAGAAAATATTGATTGACATTGCATTTAAATTTTTGAAGATCAAAGTTGACTGGGAAGCAAAAAAAAAAAACAGAAAAGAGTTGCATAAATGAGAAGAAACTGTTAGCATAGAACTTACTGTTACATCTAATCATACCAACTGTAAAATGATGAGATCTTTCCACCAATCTGGTAAATTCATAATGTCTAGGTACTAAAGAGGAAAGTTCATCAGAACAATAATGATGAAAGTATTTATAGAAAAGGCACAGGGAATCTATGTTATGATAGCGGGAAATGACTGAAACCGAGATGCCAGGTAAGGAGTATTATCTGTCTATATTTCTGAGATAAAGTATTATGTACATTATTTACATTATTCATACTATTGCCCTCATATTTGTTGCCATATTTATTGTAGTACAGGAAAAATCTCCTGATCCGACCAAGCATAGAAATGAATACAATATGGGAACCAGTAATAAGGAGTGCCAGAGAAAAGTGATAATAACAACAATAATTGCAATATGAGTTCAGGTAAAAACATGATTGATAACAGCAAAAATTGCAATACGAGCACTGGTAAAAAAAACGGTTGCTGATGACATTAGGTTTATAACACACAGAAATTCATACACTGATGTTCTCAAGGACACATGGCACAGTAGATAAAGGCGTTGGTTAGATCCAGTAACAGGACCCAAAGAGTGTGAGTTCAATACCCGGTTAAGGCAGTGGAGAACTTTCAGAGAGAAATTAACAGGAGATAACTGATAACTGACATTCATTAGACATTCAGTTTGACATTCCAACCACCTGAAGAAGGCCGGAGTATACAATAGCCGAAACATAATAAATATGGTTACAAAGATGAATTCAATAGTCTAAATAGTGTGGGTCAGGACTAATAACATTGCAGATTCTTCTTTAGATTTTATCAAGAATCTTTATTTTATTATCTAATATTTTCGAAGATCAATTTGTCTTGAAAGCAAGAATCAGGAAGAGAATTCCACAAGCAAAAGAAGCAGTTAAAGAAACTATTTACATAGAACTTATGCTTACATCAAACCATTTGAACTGTAAAATGATGAGACCTTGGTGGCAATCTAGTACTGCACTTAAATTCATAAAGTCTTGTTACCATTGGGTAAAGTAACAATTACCATGAAAGTATTTATAGGAAAGAAATAGGGAAACTAAGTTAAGGAAGTCAGAAAGTGACTGAAGCCTAGATGTCATGACATGACCAATAACATTGCAGATTCTTCTTTAGATTTTTGTCCAATAAAAATCTTTCAAATACACTGGTAGCTTTTTTTTTTTTCACAAAATTTTGTCTTCAAAATAAGAATGCATCTTATATTCCGAAAAATACAGTATTACCTAAAATCAAAGTTTCTCCAAAGAGAAATATAAATTTAGTAAGGAGATGCTAATGAATTTCACTGAACAGAAAGCAGATCATAATAATAATAATAATAATAATAATAATAATAATAATAGATGTTGCAGTCTCATCTGACAAAAACACATCTTTGAAAACAAGTAAATGTACAAAAACCTTGAGATAGAAATTATAGAATGATTGATTTTTTTGACAGCTTGTCAACCCTTTGCAAATTATTACCATAAGAAATTTTTTTGAAGATAATAACAGTTTATTGATACAAGTCTTACCCAATGGTATTTGCGTGTAAGTGAATATAATGAACCCAACGGGAATTGGAACTTGGTTCTTCAATTAACAATTCCAAGCCATTATCCATTACACCAGCTGCACATCCAAGCACCTGGTATTCCCAAACGATCTCCCATCTAGGAACGGACCAGGCTTGATGGTGCTTAATTTTGGAGATCATACAGAAACCAGTGTTTCAAGGTGATGTGACCATAAGTTCAGATAGAAATTAGATTGTGGAATATGAAGACAATATTACTTTTTGTAATTGGGATCTTTTAAAATTATATCAAAAAGAGCAAAAAAAAATATGCAGATCAAATTCCTGGAAGTCCTAAGATATGCAAATTGCAAAAAAAAAAAGCCATACTGATGGGCCCTTCCCATATCTTGCATGCAATGACCACAATTACATTTTTTTTTTACTCGTTGACTACATAGCACCTAAACTGTTTGCATCTTCTGATAAAAAGTCAAACTTGTTACTTGAAGTCTTCGCTTGAGACTTTGGGGTAAATTTTACTATACAAAGCAAAAGCAAAACACAATAATAATAATAATAATAATAATAAAAATAAGATAAAAAAATAACCTGGAAAATTACATGAAGCTGCAAAATACTTAAAAAAGAAAGCAAAGACAAATGCAACCGATCAGATACAGCAACAATGGCAAGATAAACCGCTTCATGAAACTGAAGGTTTTATCCTTGCTGCACAGGATCAGTGCTTGTTAACTAGAAATTATCAAGCACATGCAGGTTCTGTGATAATTACACAGAAACAATTGATCACCTTGTATCAGGTTGCATAGTATAGGCCCCCACTGAATATAAAACCCGGTATGACAGAGTGGGCCAATATCTGCAGTGGAAAATATGCAACTTCTACGGGAAGAAAAATGAAAGAAATTGGTATGAACACCACCCACATCTGGTTACGGAGATAGGATCTGTTACAAGTTTATGAGACTACACAATACACACAGACAGAACAATCAAAGTTAACCGCCCAGACATTGTTATTAGAGATTGCACATAAAAATGTGCCCCCTTATTGATATGGCAGTACCTGCAGGCTGCAATGTATATTTGAAGATCTTCGAAAAGCTATCAGAATACAAGGAATTTGAAATCGAAATCTCGAAAATGTGGCACATGGGAACATCAACAATCCCTGTTGTAGTTGAAGCCCTCGGATTGGTTGGAAAAGATTCTAATAGACAAATTGAAGGGATTCCTGGAAGTCCATCCCTTAACGGAATACAAAATATTCTTCTCACGAGTACAGCCCACACATTACGAAGAGCTTTATCTATATAAAATATATTTTTTTTTGTCAGTGGAAAATGTCATGATGCCATTTCTAACCTTAGGTCTCTATGTAGGACCTTGAACGAAATGTGGATACACCAGAAATCAAAGAAAATAAAAATAATAATAATAATAATAATACATGGATGATGTTATGAACTCATTAATCAATGTGACCGATGTAATGATAAGAAAAACAATTTGACATGAGAGTTTCTGTATTAATAGCAATATTTCTGAGAAGTCTAAGAACTAAACTGAATTTCATTTTATGGAATCAAAAAGTAAAAAATGATATTTAAATAAAAATGAATTAAAATCATGATAAAAAACCAGTAACTGAAATCATCTATCATAGTGATAATAATCTCGTTGGCGGCAGTAAAGAATTAAAATTTATCGCTATATTAAGAGATCACAAAGAGATGAAATTAAAAGAACTAATTACTTGGATACAATTATTTAAAAAGAATAAGTGAGAAAATGTTGAATTAATGAACTTTGTTACCCCCTGTTCCTTAAAGACTTCAGAATCAAGAGATAAAAACTTAATTTTGTGAAGACCTGTTCAAAAGAAATAACTTACAAGTCTGTATTATAGTATGGCAGTTAAAAGCATGGGAAATAGGATTGACGAGCTGAGTTCAAATTTCAGCTGAGGTACTGGTACCCATTTTCCTGCAGATGCACTTGTAAAACGATAGTCACCATCTCTTTTTCATGCCAAGTAATTTACCTGAAGCAGATTTAAGATATATGTACAAAGTTCAGTGTTTAGGTTTCAACTGTAATGGATTAAAATAAAATTTCCAGGAGAATGATTCCTTCTGCCATCTTGGGCTAACATTTTCCGCTGACATGAAGTGGGAAGATTATATCAAATTAATTGCTAGGTCTGCTGCTGGAAAAGTTGGTTCACTGTGTCATGGAAGATGATTTTCCCCAACAGAATCTATCTTCTTCGTTATGTGCCATGTCCCCTCAGCATGAAGCCGAGGTAAATTTTCATTTTAACACCCAAGCGCTAATATCCCTTCAAATTTTACCCAAATAGTCTTATTTCCGTGCAAATGTATTTGCTGAACTCAAATCAACAATTAGATATTAAAGAAACCTACCTTTTTGGATGTTAACGACCCATAAAAAAATCGGACTTTTTTCTGGTCTTTTGTCAGCCATTACCAGCTTATAGATAAGTAATTCACTGCTGAATTTTGTTGGTGGACGTATACAATTTGGGCCTATTTACTTCCTTCACAGTAATTCCTTGTAGTTAACTTTCAAATTAGGGTTAGGTGTTTTTTTGTTTGGTTATACATTTTTTTTTTTAAGAATAAAGTTAACTTTCAAATTAGGGTTAGGTAATTTTTTTATTTTGTTATTCTTTTATTTGTCGATGTTTACATATATTTGAAAGTTAACTTTATTCTTAAATTAAGTACAAAAAAAATCGCTTTACGGAAATGCGTACTAATTTCTGAAAGAAAATAGTTCAGCAGTAAATGAAGCTCGGGTGTTAAAATGAAAATTTACCGAAGCCGATCATGGCTCTCCACAACTTCCTGTCCTTTGTAACTCTTAATAAATTTTGTCTTGTAGTTATTTATTCTAAACTTTGTTCCACAATCAAGTTACTAATGCTCACTAAGTATGTTACGCAGTGTTTCCTCTGTCTTGCTTGCCTTACCCATCCTATGGGTATCAGATTTTTGAAGCTCCCTTTCCTCATTATATGCCCTAGAAACCTCAACTGTCTCTTTTTGATGTTAAAAGTATAAGTTTCCTTTTTGTTTCATTTTCTCTAAAATCTCATCATTGCTCACATGTTGGTTCATAGTATTCTCAGGATCTTTCTGTTATTTCAAATCTCTTCTTCATCTGAGATGAGATTGTCCAGCAGTCATTACCATATAAGAGGCCTGATATTACATAACAGTTCAGTATTCCTTTTGTTTCTAATTATGTTTTTCTGTTTCTTAATCCTCTGCTTAGCATTTGGAAGGCCTCTTTGGCCAAACCAATGGGTCTTCGGATTTTAGTTTCACACTTACCATCTTTTGTTAAAGCACATACTCATCTATTATTCTACCACTCGTCTGTGCATTAAATATTGGTCTTGTACTTTGCTATATATTTACAGATTCTAGATAAAATACAAAAGAAACATCTGCAATGTTATTGGTCTTGACCTGGCATCACTGCTTATGTCACTTTCCCAATACATTAACATAGCTTCCCTATGCCTTTTCTATAAATATTTTCATAGTAATTGTTCTGATGAGCTCTCCTCTTTAGTATCTGGGCTTTATGAACTTAAGCGCAGTACTAGATTGACAGCAAGGTCTCATCATTTTACGTTTGAAATAGTTCGATGTAACCATAAGTTCTATGTTAACAGTTTCTTCTCTTGTGATTCTTGCTTGTGGAATTCTCTCCCAGTTTCTTGCTTTCCAGTCAACTTTCTTCCTTGAAAATTTAAATGCAATGTCATTTGTTATCTTCCGGTTCTTTTATTGTTCTTGCTCCTTAATAATTTTTTTTCTCATATTCTCTCCATCTCAGAAAATTCTTGAGTCTTAATGGCTTTGTTTGGGGTGAAGCAATTAAAAAAAATATCATTCTTTATATTAAATTATATTTCATGCACACTCCCCTTGTAAAATAAAAAAAATGGAAATTTAACAGGATAACTTCATTCAAACAACTAAGCAATCAAAGCTTGAGTAGATTTTTAATAGTTTAGCAAAGGTACAATTATTTTGGAATAACACAAATCTATAATTTCTGACCCGATGTCAAGGTTATTTTATTTATAAATTTGTCCCACTGCAATTTTATGCCTATTGGGTTCTCTGCTGAAGCAAATGAAATAAAAAGTGAGCAACAATAAAAACATCTGAAATTGATGTCGAGTTAATTGTTGGTCTTCACTGATTGCGTTTTCTGTGTTTTCTAAACTACAAATAACAGCAGTAATAACAAAAAATTAAATTCTTCATTTGCTGCTTGGTGACTGGTTCAACTAATTTAACCGAAAAATAAAGAAAAATGGGAAATTGAAGAACAAATTCCGTTGCACATTTAAAATGATAGCATCAGATTGAAGTAGCCATCGAAAAGGCACTAAAAGATGTGGAAGCATTTTAGTGGAGACATTTTATGACAATCAACTTCAATTGCTGCAAATACTCAAACTAAAAAAACAAAAAAACAGAAAATAAGCTGTGCCAATAAATAATTTGTAAAGTGGTTTAGGTGATGTCAATAAAAATAAAAATGCATTCATTTGCTCTTGTTATTGTCATAGAAAGATTTAACATTGCTTGTTAAATACGAAAAAAAAAACAACTCTTGCATTTTCTTGAAATCTTGGGAAAAGTGCAATACAGAATGTAAAAAATATAGTGAAAAGATGGATTACGATTTTCAGTCTTTGGATCAGGTAATAAAACACTAGTTCAGCAGGAATGAACAATAAATAGGCAAAAACAATACAATAATCAAAAGACATCATGGATCAGCCAAACAGTGGACACAGGATGATGACCAAAGGGTACTTGGTCAAAATGTTATGTCTATCCCAACCAAGATGAGGACAGTAAGTAAATGGCACAGCCACTTGTCGACTAGGGCTGCTCAAGCACATTTGTGTTTGTTCAACATGCACAGAGCCCATCTTTGGTTTATAGTGCAACTATGCTGAGCGGACCTTAGTTACAGTTTCTGGGGGGGAGCACATTATCTATCATGATCAACAGTCTGAACAAAGCTAGTAAGCTCAAACCCTCAGGCACGATGATTTGTGACTTCATGCTGGCACAACCACCAACAGCTCCCAAGGGTACTTTCTACCCAATTTCACTCAAAAACTTGGGTCAACCCATGGTATGTTTTCCAGACACTTTCCAAAGGTCACCTTCCTGACAAATCAACCATGGTGATATTCGAACCCGGGTCTCATGGTCAGAAAGTGTTCTAACCACTTCGCCATATGCCCATATAAGGACAATACTTTGAAATAATAAGATATTATGACTCTTCTTGTTTTACAAATCCGAGTGGTAGCCAGAATTGTTGGAGACATACCTTTTGACATATTTGTTTTAAATGAATTCCAATACTTGCTTGTAGAATTTAGTGGAGAAATTCTTTTTCTTTTCTTCTCCCTGTGTCTTCAAGATCCGAGCAATCCTGACTCTCTACAATTCCCTATCCTTTGTAGCTCCAAGAAACGACTATCCACTTACTAAACCTCCTAAGCTTTGATCTGCTATCCATTAACACAAGCTTGTTAGGTAGGCTTTTCAATGTATCCCTCTTGCATCCAATATATCTTGTGAGTACCAAATTCTCCAAGCCCACTTTCTCATTATGAATCCGAAAAGTTTCATCTCCTTCATTCCATTTTCCTTAAAACTTCCTTGTTGCTCACATGTTCCATCCATGGTAGTCTCAGCATGATTCTGCAGAACCACCTTTCTGTTGCCTAGAGTCTTCTCTTCATCCCTGTGTGATCATCAAAGTTAAGCAACATTGAGCCTGGTCAGTACCTGGATGAGTAACTGCTTGGGAATACCAGGTGCTGTAAGATTGAATGTGCAAGTCGTGTAATGGGTAACAGCTCTGAATTGATAATCAGAGAGCTGAATTCCAATTTCAGTTGAGTTCACTATATTTACTTTAGTGCAAATACCTTTAGAAAAGGTATGAATCCACCTCTTTTCCTCCAGCTATGGGTTAATCAGTAAATAATTATCATCTCCAAAAAAAGAAGTCTTTCAATCTAAAAATATTTTAAATATCATGAAAGGGTTGACAAATAGTAAAAGAACAAATCAATCAATTAATCAAATACTGATTAGCTACACAGGCATGTAGAAACTAATGTGGCCACAAAGTGAGGGATAAATTTATATATTGATTGTAATATAGAATTGATGTTCCACTTTATATCCACATGATAATTTCTTGTGTCATCAAATTCTGATTAGGTATGAATCCACTTCTCTCCCCCACCAGCTATGATTAATTAGTAAGATTGTATCACTAAATTATTATTACCTCCAAAAAAATATTCTGGTTTTAAAAAACCTGCAAAGGGTTGATAAGCCATAGAAAATGAATGAATCAATCAGTCAATCTTCTCTTTATCTGTAAGGAAATTGTCCAGCGTTCCCTGCCATAGAGGAGGATTATATAACATTTTAGCTTTCTTTTCTGTGTATCTGTTTCACCATCTAGCACCTTAGCTACTTTGGTATTCTGAATTTACATGAAGGAAATAAAAACAAAATTGAACATTAGCAGAAAATATTTTGGTCAGTTTTTTTTTCCTCTTTTTAAGAAAAAAGAAAATAACGTTTTTTTTTTTCACTTCACTGTCATAACAATTCACACCATATTGCACCATAAAAAAAATAGTCAATAACTGTTATGTGCTTACTGAAACACAGCAAAAGCAAAAACAGGCTTTTTTCAATCATTCTTTGTTTTGTTTTTGCTTTTGAAGGTAGGGACGATGCTTCTGTTTCTATTCAGGGTCTGATGCTCTGCCCTTTTTCAACCATTTATTCTCAGTGCACTTCTTTAGTCCAATTTCACCTCTGACAGGTTACAACAAAGAATTGAATATCGTCATAATACAGTTTTCTACATCAATGATGCTAGTTACATTGGGAAATTCCTACTGTTTTATTCTAGGGCAACACTTCTGCACCAAAGACACATGATTGCAAGATTAAATTATTTCTTTCAATATACGACCCCAGAAACTGTGTTTATTTAGTACAACACGCTTATTATATTTCAAAATATTTCCATCATAGCACAGTTATTTTCTTCCATATTTTTAATCATTTCATCCTAAGCAAGGCAATAAAGCCACTAAGACACAAGGGTTCCTAAAAATGATATACCATTTATTTCCATGTATAAAGTGACCTATAGATAAGACAAGACCCAAAGTCTAGGTAATTTTTTTTTTCAAGTATTTCACCCCAAGCAAGGCGGGTGTGCCACCTGCATGTAAGGTGTTACAGAGGATTGAGAACAAGAGTAAAGAGGTGTGTTTAAGAAAAGAATACAGAGGGGGATGGAGAATAAACTCAGGGTGTCAGATGTCGATTGATATTACACTTGGATATTTGATGATTATAGTCATTGGGGAAGCAAGTAAGGGGAAGGGAGTTCCACAGATGGGATGTGCGAGAAGAAACTGTTTCAGTAGAAGAGACAGAGGGAAGCCATGGCAGGCCTATTGAAAAGGGATTGTAGATTAGATTCCAGATCAGGAGCTATCATATTGCATATTCGTCTCTGGACTTTCTTGAGGACCTCAAGACATACAGCAGGAGCACCAGTCTATATTTAGCAGCAATATTACATGCAAGGACTTACATGATTTTATCTGATATCTGTAGTATAAAACAAATCAGTCATTTGTCTTTACATGGAATACTGCTGCCATATGTAGTTTGGTACTCCCACTATTCATCTCGAGGTCCTTGACAAAATCCAGAGAAGGATATGCAATATGGTTGGTTCTGACCTGGCATCCTGTCTGCAGTTGCTATCTCACAGACGTGCTGTGGCTTCACTCTGTCTTTTCTAGAAGTACTTTCATGGCAACTGCTCTGACAAGCTACTTTCACTGGTTCCCAAACTGTATGAATTTAAATGTGCTACTAGGTTGGCATCTCAGTTCCACTCTTTCACTGTCAAAACAGCTAAATGTAGCCATCTCTTCTACTCCAACAACTTCTTATTTCACACCTCCCATCAGGGGTACTCCCTTCCTATCATTTGCTTCCCTGATAGCTATAATCTTTAAATATTCAAATGTAATGCTAATCGACATCTTCTAATGCCTTGACCTTGAACCCTGTCCTTCTCTTTATCCTCTTCCCAAACACCCTCTTTACTTTCTCTCTCACTTTCTGTAATACCCTGCATGCTAGTGGCCTGGAAACTCTTCTGAGGTAAATCCAATCGAGAATCTGTGGTCAATCTGCAAAGAATGACTTTGTGGAATGGATATACGAAATACTAACATGTGCACTGGGTCATGTTTCATTGGAAAAATACAAAAATAAAGTAAATAATAATGGAATTCATTTTATTTCAATTAATTTGCACCAGGGTGTATATATAATAATATATATATATATATATATATATATATATATATATTTTTTTTTTTTTTTTTTAAAGTATTTCCTCCAAGCAAGGTAGGAATGACACTAGCATGCAAGGGGTTACAGAGAGTGGGAGCAAGAGTAAAGAGGTGTGATAGAGGAAACGATGAAGAGAAGGACAGGCATCTGAAGATGTTGATTGACATTGTATTTGAATAATTGAAGATTATAGCAATCAGGGAAACAAGTAAGAGGAAGGGAGTTACACACACAGGAAGTGTAAAACATGAAGATATTTGAATAGAAGAGATGGCTACATTTAACAGTTTCAATAGTGAAAGGGTGGGACTGAGATGCCAACCTAGTAGCACACTTAAACTCACGTAGTTTTGGAAACCAGTAAAAGTAGCTCGTTGGAGCAGTTACCATGAAAGTATTTGTAGAAAAACAGAAGGAAGCGATCGCATGTCTGTGAGAATGTGACTGTAGACGAGATGCCAGATCAGGACCAGTCACATTGCATATCCATCTCTGGTTTCCATGGCAAGTCTTTTGCACTGTTACTTTTTTTATTGACAGATCTAAAAAGTGTGGATGGTCTGAAACAAGCCTTCACCACTTTGAAACAAATCATTGTGTTGGTTTTCGGACACCTACATCTAATTTGTTTCACACATATCCGGCTACTGCGAAAAACTCTACGAAACAACATCAACTTCATTCATCTTGGCACATGGAATGTACAAACTCTCCAGGACAACAACTCAGCACTGGAAAGAAAAACAGATCTGGTCGCATTGGAGCTAAAGAAGTACAACATTGATATAGCTGCATCAAGAAGTAACCATCAGTCAACTACATGAAATGAGAAAGCAAAATAAGACATCTAACAGTGTTCCTGCTGCACTTAGATACAATACATTCTCCTGTACTGTTTGTGGTCTTTTGTGCAATTCTTGAGACAGTCTCAAAAGTCATGCCCGTCATAGGTATGCACACTAATTAGTTTGTGGTCGTTGGAACCTCATACGTTGAACTCGCTGGGAGAGACCATCATATATATATATATATATATATATATATATATATATATATATATATATATATATAGTATGTTATCTTAAATGTTGGTATTTAACACTTATTAGTTTGATAACACCCATATCTCTACAAAAGAGCAAAAATTTGTTGACATTACATGTTAATTGTGCATGTTGCCCAACAGAACTTTTGAAAATTGTTTGTTCCTTTTTATTTTTTTTTTTTTTTCAAAGACTTTCTTGACATTCAGATACTTTGAACTCCAGTCTACCTGATATAGTACATGCTGCTGACCTCTGTCTTCTTAATAAACACAATCTATGAAATATGACTTCATGTTTTATTATTTATTTTTTCTTTTGTTTGCATTTTTGGATTTTTATTTCAGAAATTGCTCTATGAAATTATTTATAATAGAATTTTTGCTATCATGGGAAATGAAACAAAAAAAAAATTATTAGCCTGAATGAACTTTTGATATTTTAAACCAGGTGAACAACTATTGGCAAGGTCAGATTTTATTATCATGCAAAGGGGTTGATGTGTAGTTGTTAATCTAAGTTACCCCATAGTTGTTTGTATTTGTAGTTGATAGAGGATTCCTTTTCTCTTTTAATTTTACTGAAAATGAAGTGAATAAAATGCGCAACAATAGCAACAATAAGACTGGGACACGTATTGACATTAATGACAAAAATGTGTATTTTTCTTTTCATGGTATTAATTACAATATCGGTATTGTGTTTATTAAAAATGTTCTCAGTGTTATTGTCTCTTTTGGTTTCTTTAAAAAGTTTGTGCTTATTTGTTTTTTGCTTGTTCCAAAAACTTTCTTTGTAAAGGTAGCCTTTGAGATCATCAACTGCTGATTTTCACAGAGCGATAGTGATACGTCTGTGTTGTTTATTTTTACTACTAGTACGGCTACTGCTTGTGGTGAAAAGGTCATTTTTATAATGATGAAGTTTCAGTGTTTTAGAATGATGAAATATTTTCACCAGTCTGGAACATAGCAAATGAAAAAAAAACTCTATATATTATTTAAATTCTGGCCAATATAATCCTCTTTGTTATTATTATTACAACATTTCGAGTGTTGTACCAACCAGCCTTCATCAGATTTTTGTTGATCCATACAACCTTCATGGAATTTCTATGTGGGTAGGTTATTTTCACTTCACTTTCTATGTTTAGGTATATCTTGTCTTATTTAGTACTTACCAGTTACTGCTTTCCCTATTTTCACCAAATGTAAGTTAGTATTACCTGGTCAAGATTATCTTGATCAATAGACATTTGATGATAGTCAGAGGGCAGAACGGCCGAAATGTTGTGATAATAGGAATAAAGATGACAATATTATCTGTCTATATTTCTGAGATAAGGTATTATGTACACTATTTACATTATTTGGACTATTGTCCTCATCTTTGTCGCCATGTTTATCACAACGTTTCGGCTGTTGTACACTCTGGCCTTCTTCAGGTGGTTCAGTTCGACATTCCAACTACCTGAAGAAGGCTGGAGTGTACAACGTCCGAAAAGTTTTGATAAACATGGTGACAAAGATGAGGACAATAGTCCGAATAATGTAAATAATGACAATGTTAGTATGAATGTAAATATTGTAAATAATGATAACTCCTCGTCCTAGAAATTATATGTGTAAAACTTATATAAAACTTCCCAGCGGAATGTTTATTTGAATTGGAATGCTTTGAAAGTCAAACTTTTGAAAAATTGGAACTTGGAAATTTCACACTGTTGAAACTATTCCAGATGACACCTGTAGCTGGTGCAAGTTAAAATATCTGACTTTAATTCATAAGCATTCCCGCTGATGTTTTCTAATTCTCACCTGTAGATATTAATTTATAAGTTGTTTCCCTTTCTTTTTAATTCTGATTTCTATCTATCTATCTCTCTCTTCCTCTTTTCTTTTCTTCTCTTTTACTTGTTGCTTTATCTACATTATTTACTTGCATGCAAACTATTGTCACACAAGACTATTGTCACACATTGTTGTGTCCTCCAGATTTCAACAATCTGGGTAACCTTTAAGGTATTTTGAACTGAAACTTTTATTTAAGCTACAGGAGATTGTTCTCACTCTGCTGACCATATCTGGTATAGTTCTTATACAGTACTGCTCATTTATTACTTGTCACCATTTCCATTGAGTTCCAGTACAAACAACCTGGTCTAGATATTAAAATTGCAATTACTACGTTACCAAATTTATGAACCTATGATTTACTCAATTATGCTATTGCTCTGAATGGAGAATTTGGAATCTTAAATATAAACAAGTTTTCTTCTCATGCATTTTTCGCTTGCAGAACTTTCTTCTGGCTTATTGTTTTCCAGTCAACTCTGATCTTCAAAAATTTAAATACAAGATTATTTGTTATCTTCAAATTCTTCATATAACCCAAAGAAGAATCAGCAATATTATTAGCCCTAACTTGGTATCTCAGTTTCTGTCACTTTCCTACTGCTGTAATATAGGTCTCCCATGACTGTTTTACAAATATTTTCATGATAATTGTTCTAATTAGCTTTCCCCTTTGGTACCTAGACATTATGATTTTAAGCACAGTACTAGATTGGCAGTTAGGTCTTAGAATGTTACAGGTGAAATGGATAGATGTAACTGTAAGCTCTATGCTAATATTTTCTTCTCTGGTACTCCTTGATTGTGGAACTTTCTTCTGGCTTCTTGATTGGAACCTCAAAGCTAAAAATGTTTTCATCTCATGCATTTCTCGTTTGTAGAACTCTCTACTGGCTTCTTCCTTGGAGACTTAAAACTAAACAGGTTTTCTTCTCATTCATTTTTCACTTTTGGAACTCTCTTCTGGCTTATTTTCCAGTTAACATTGATCTTCAAAAATGTAAATGCAATGTCAGTCGTTATTTTCTGTCTCATTAATTCCCGTTCTTTATTGTACTCTCTTCTTAATAATGTTTTCTTTTTCTCATATTTTTTTACATTTAGTAACCCCTTGTGTTTTAGTGGCTAGTTTGCCTTTTTGGGGGTGAAAAAGTTAAAAAAAATTTAAGAATTTTATTTTGAAACTAATATTTATCAACAGAAATAAAAAAAATATCATTAGGTCTTCAAATTTTTTAAATTTAAGAATTTATTAAATTTAAATGCTTATGGATATTTTTCAGGTTAACTGTTAAAGTCAAGGTAAACTATGGAGGAAATTTTATAATTTAATCACTAATTTTATTATTATTCCTTTATTATGAATTAAATTACTGAACATACTCCATAATTTAACACGACTCTCACGGTTAGCTGGAGGTATATTTATGAATTTTCTTAAATTTTAAACATTTTGAAAACCTAATGATATTTTTACTTCTGTATATAAATATTTGTTTCAAAATAAAAACTTTACATTTGTCTTGATAAAGCCCATCAGAAGATGAAACACATTGGTAAAGAAAGCTTTTCCTTTTGTCTTTATCCATCTCTTTAGGTGTATACAAACAAGCAAAATATATATTTGTATATGATGAGGTGGTATATGCTTGATAAAAAATAAGATACTTTTCTGTTACCATTTTCTTCTATGATTCTTTACCTTTTTTTCATATTGCAATTTCCAATTCGTCATCATTCACCCACCTGGTTATTTGTCTCTAAGCTGATCATTTTCGGTCTTTACAGGCTTTTTATACAAAACAGGCACAATGGAGAATCCCAAAGACAGTCCTCGCATCTCTGTATTCCATTCTCTCTATTTCTCATCTTTTATTTTCATTATGAAACTCATTATCAAGTATTGTCTATTGTACTTTCCATATATCTTTTCTTACATATCTTCACTCCAGCCAAACATTTTCTCCTTCTTGTCTTACAGCACAAAGAAATTCTTTGCATTTTCCAATCATAACAGCCTATCAATCCATCCATCCACCCACTTTTTTTGTCTTCTAAGATCCAACCGACATTTCTTTGATAGGAAATTGATGGGTGGGAGTTGCAGTGCAACAGAATGTAAATCCCGTCGTGCCTCTCATTCTTGTAACGATGTTGGTAATTATACAAACAGACTTGTAAGCGATGAGTCATAGTACATAAAAAAAAACAAAAAAACATTGAAAATACAGGAAATAGGAATCTGGTGATGGAATTGTGCCGTCAACTTCATAGCATACTTCAGTCGAACAAATTCATATTGCACACACATAAAATCAAATGCATAAACATTGTTCACATGGAACAGACATTACTTTCACCTTTTTTTAGTCATTTAACCCCAAGTAAGGCAATGAAGCCACCAAGACACAGGTGGTTAGTAAGTATGGAAGAATATGACAAAAAGAAAAGGAGTGAGAGCAAAAAGAATAAGAATTAAGAAGTTAGAAGATAATGATTGACATTGTATTTAAATTTTTGAAAATAAAAGTTTTTTAAAAACCAAGAAGCTGGAATAGATTTCCACAAGTGAGAAGTGCATGAGAAGAAACTGTTAACATGGAACTTATGGTTGCATCTAACCATTTCAATTTTAAAATGATGAAACCTTTCCATCAATCTAGTACTGCACTTAAATTAATACTGTCTAGATTCCATAGAGAAAGGTTCCTCAGAACAATTACCATTAAAATATTTACAGAAAAGTCACAGGTAAGCTACCTAAAGATAAATGCTAATAATAATGGTGAGATTTGCCGTTTCTGTAGAGGAATGATTTGGCTTTCATTTACCAAACAGTTGGTGTTAGTGTCAGTTGAAATTTACAAAAATATACTAAAATGGTGTTAGATAATATTATTATGTTTTAGAGAATTGTATTCTCCTATGACTTCCTTATTTTGACCTTTGAGGTCAGATACATGCAAACAAAGGAAGTCATTTTTGATTGGCTAAAACTAGCATGGGAATGTTAGAGACAGAAAGGGATTTCAGAGAGTTGTTTTACACATACAATGTAGTTGTGGTTCTTTCATGTCTCAGAAACTGCTCACCAGTGGGGTGAGATAGCAACCCCACAGGCAAGTTAGAAGATGTACCTGTCAATGTGGTTAATAAACTAGTAAGTTTTAAAATCCATTTTGTTGAAGCTCTCTTTTATCTCCAAACAAAATAACTGGCAATCAACAGCCGAGAATTAACATTATGAGTGAATCAAGACTGTCTGCCTCAACACTAAAGTTCACTAAATGTTATCTCACTTTCTCGAACTTATGGGATTTTCCTTCCTAAGCTTTCGTTTAAGGTAGCTTGAAATTTCAAGATTTGATTATATCATTAATTTTTACCAATTTAGTTGTTGCTGCTTTTGAAAGTCTTCAAATAAAGAGCTTTTTTTAAAAAATTCTTTTGTGAATTTTTAATGCCAGTCTATAATGATTGATTAGCTTTTACAGCTTATTAGCCTTTTGCAGGTTATTTAAAGCCAGAAAATATTTTTAAATTATAAGAATTTAATTTTTTTTTTGCTATAATAATGACTTAGTGATATAAGTCTTACTAAAGAACCCATAGCTGGGGGTGGAGAAGACGTGGAGTCATACTTAACTAGAATTTGATAAACAATCAAGAAATCATGTGGATATAAAGTGGGGGTTCAAGTATTATATTATAATCAGTATACATTTCTATACATTTATATTCTAGAGAATGTAAATAAATTTTACATATGCGTATGTAGGCAATCAGTACTTGTTTGATTAGTATTTATGGTTTATCAGCCCTTTGCAGGTTATTTAAAGACAGAAAATATTTTTAGATTGTAAGAATTTTTGGAGATAATAATGACTTAGTAATAAAAATGTTATTAATTAACCCTTAACTGGATGGAGAAGAGGTGGATTCATGCCTTTCCCAAGGGTATTCGAGCATAAGCAAAAATATAACAAACCCAACTTGAATTGCAACTCAGCACACTGATTTACAATTCTGAATGTTTATCCCTTACACCACTGGCATATCTAAGCTTATAGCACCTGGTATTCCTAACCTATCACTCATTAGATACTGACCAGGATCAATGTTGCTTAACTTCGGTGATCATATGAGAACAGATGTTTCAACATGATGTGGCTGTAAGTTGCCAGTCTATAAAATCTGATGAAGAATTATTATCTTTAAAACATGGAGGATTCATTTGTTTGAAGCCATTTTTAAACATTGGTCTCAGAAAACAGTTTATATATAGATGAGAGATTAGACATTTCTGAACAAGTTGCACATATGGTGGGAGCTGGTCAGGTGTGTAGTCACTCTAAGACCACATCAGGTCATGGGTCTATAATAATAAACTGGGCATAAATTTTGGAGATTGTGAGAGTACTAATTGTCTTTTTAATAATAAGATGATAATTCTTTTTTAATCATTTCAACCCAAGCAAGACAATAAAGCCACTAAGACACAAGGGGGTTAATAAATGATATATATCTGTGGTATTAGAAAAGGCAATGGAAAAACCTTTCTCAAGAATGTATTTTAATTCACAGATGATAGGACCCAAGTATTTTGATAAGAGGCTCAATGAAATCCCGAGTATATATAATATAATTTTTTTTAATCATTTCACTCCAGGCAAGGCAATAAAGTCACTAAGACACAAAGGGTTACTGAGTGAGAAGAATAAAAGAAGAGAAATCGAGAAAATGGTAGATAATGATTAAGCTAGCATTTAATTTTTTACAGTCATAGCATTAGACTGATTCTTTGAAACTGACTTTGAAGACGTTCATCATCATCATCACTGTTCAGTCCTGTATTCCTTTTCTCAGATCCCCAATGTCCAACCCTGAGTCCTGAGCTATGGTGTCTGGGAAAGTCAATTTTCATGGGAAGACGTTACTGGAAGGGTTTTATAAAACTACAAAGAATGATTCTCAGTTGGCATGGATTGACATGACATACAGTTCAAAATATGCATTCAGACTACTTCAAATAAAATAAGTGACAACCTAAAAAAACTCTGTCTCTCAAATATGTCTATTGCCTTAAAAGAAGTAAATTTTCAATCGTTGTAATCAATCACACATAATTATATAAAAGTTACTTTCTTATTTTTATTGGATTTTACTTCTCTTTCAGAGTTTAATTTAAGAACAAATGTACAATCCAATTTCATGCACATACATAAATGACAAACAGAGATGAAGGAAATTTTAAAACTTGTAATGGAGTTTCAACACCGTCCGTAAAATGTCAGTACAATTAAATACAATCAGTGCCAGATCTTAGAATCCTGTATTTAAATGAGTCTAAGGACGTCATTCATACAATACAAAATAACACTTGTTCAAATCACCATTCTTGAGTTATGCACACTTCACCAACATAAACCCATTCTGCCTTCTCACTGCTTCAGCCCTCTTTTATCAAGCCAACACCATGGCTGACTAACCAATCAGTGTCCTGTGCTTTTGTTCTCAGTTACCCAGGCAAACGGCCTCATCAAGTCCAACCAATCAGCACACGACTTTGTATTTTTACAAAATAAATATAATCAGCACACGACTTGCTATTGGTTGAACCATGCTAAGCTGTACAAAAGCCACTGTTACAGCACATACTGTTGGAACAGTTCAACATAAAGAGTGGAGATTAATGCCATTTTCAAAGAACAAAATTCTGATGCTACATGCCGTGTGTTGAGGTAAGGAACTTATTTTCCTTTGCACAAGATGCAAGCCACTCTGGATCACTTGCTTCTACATGATTGTTCACCAGAAATCCATTAGACATTGGATGCAGCCTTTTATCAGCAGGATGCTGGCATCCATTTTTTATCTGCCCAACATTTTTCCAGAACTTTGGCCATGGTTAAACATTTTAATCGTAATCTTTTATGCACCACGTCCATTCAGAACGTGGTCAATATGATTCTCCACAACATCCCATATTTGTTACTCTACATAACATTCAAGTCATAAAGTAGATTACTTCTAATTCCCTCTGTTGCTTCTTCAGTTTTTTTTTACAATGATGATCACCCTATACAATGACCAAGAGCCTCTCGAGGTAGAGAATTGTAGACATTGAAATGAAATAAGTTTACAAAAGTAACTATATATGACACAGAAATCCAAAGAATAATTTTCACCTTTTACAAGATCCAAGAGCCTCTTGAGAGAGAGAGAGAGAGATATTTATGGTAATATGTAGGGAAGATAATAGCTCTAGTCTTTAACAGGTTAAAATTGTAGAGATTGGAAAAGCATCCTTTTGGCAGTCAGTGGTTTGGAGAGTTTTTTTTACAACATGAGTAGTAAAAAGAAAAACTATTATTGTAAACATCGGAATTTCAACCTATCTATTATACACATTTTAAAATATTTATGGAGTATTCACAAATATTTTTATTAAGGTTTGGTTTCAATATTTTAATATAGAACGCTTCAAAAATTTTTAGTTTATGTTAATTCTTTTCATGAAAAAGTATAGAGGTATTTTCAACAAGGATTTTTTTGAATTTCAAATGTGGACAGGTATATTGTAAATGTTTAGAAATGTTAGAACTATCGTTCAAATGAAAACTTAGCTACTGAGACAACGTTGTTGTAGTGTGTCCAGCATAAATATTATTTTTACCATGGGAAATACAATTTCCCAAATGACATTTAAATTTATAAACAATGTTGGTTTTCTGCAAGATGTTAGTGGGTGGGGAAGTATCATTATGAATAATTGTATTAGATATAGTAGATTTAGTGTAGTATATAACTAATTTTATTTTTTACTAGGATCTGTGGTGGATATATTAGTTTTAATAAATTTTTTAGGATATTTTCATCTTGTTTATAATTAGAAGACATTTGGTTATGATGTAATAGATTTTTTAAAAGATTGATATGTCATAAAATAAACTCTCCACACCATACTTAGTTACCACGCTTCAAATGGTTTCAGCTGTCACGCACTGAAACAGCATTCCTCACTCCATTTGTAAGAAATTTAACTTTTAGATAACACAACAATTTGTCTCTGACAATAATGGATACTATAATATTCATTTTATTATAAACAATACCCTGATGATGACATGTCTATGTCGAAAGTACTTGGTAATAAAACAAATATGTATAAACGCAGTGATTTTCTCTTCTTTCAGTATTGACATCAAAAAAATTATCTGAGAGTATGAAAGGATCTTAACAAAAATAAGTAGACAGATTTTGTTTAAACTATACAATGAAACATGACATTTATATAGGCCCGTTGATACAGTTGGTATGGTGTTTGCGTCCTATCGTAACTGTTCGGGTTTCAATTCTCGATTGCTTGAACCGGCTTCTAATGCTCTGGATTGAGCGGCTTGGGGATAGTAATTGTAGCTCATTGAGGCACAGTCTCATGGGTAAAAGAAAAACTCGGATGAGTTTCACCATGGAACATGTGATCGAGCAGTGCTATATTGAGTCTAATTCGTTACCTGTTCATCACTGAGGTCCATTGGTACAGTTGGTATGGCGTTTGACTCCTATCGTAAATGTTCGGGTTTCAATTCTCGGTAGTGATTGCGCACTGCTGATGAGTCCCAAATATAGGACGAAACAGCCGTCCAGGGCTTTCTGCATTTTGTTGAGGTTTCTTCTAGACCCAATGAATTACTTAATTATAATTATCTCAAATCCTACTAATTATTTCTATCACTCATATATATATATATATATATATATATGAAGAAATATAGTCTTACGGTGTGCTATATTTATGGGATAAAGTGCTTGATATCATGTCGCCTCTAAGTGTTGACTTCTATGTTCACTTTTATATTTACTTATATATATATATATATATATATATATATATATATATATATATATATGAATATTGGATGTTTTAGAAACCAAAAATAATGGATTTTTCCAGAGACTTATAATTAATTTTGGCATTTTTTTTTTTTAACATATAATTATTTTTTAGAAAATATATTTTTATTTTTGTAATATTGGATTTTGATTTTTATAATTAAAACCGAATTTTACAATAGCCATTAACTGGTTAATTTAGCATCATCTGCATTTTCTCTGGTTTCTGCAATCATTCTTTATTTTTTTAAATCAACTTTCATTTTGCAACTGACTTTTTCATATTTTTCTAAAATGCATGTACATAAAGAAAGAAAACAAAATGATTATTTCAAAGAAATAATTATTTGAATGATATATGTATTCATTGCAGTTATTTCTTTCATTGCTATTCTTTCTCTTTGCTTTTTCTATGAAATTGTTATTTTTCTTCTCCCTTTTTAAAATTTACAACACTTGCATATATCAAATCATCATTCAGTTAAATTTTTACAATTATTCAATTGAGTTTCGATAAAATTGTGTCTTACAACTAATTTTTCACAGTGATCGATCCCCCAAATTTTGTTTTTCATATTTTCAAAGACTAACTTGATACATATGTATATATATATATATATATATATATATATATATATAAAACCCCAAAGTATCTGTAAAACTGACACAATGGCTGCCACATGACAAAAGAAAAAAGAATAATAAAAAGAAAAATCAACTGAAAAAAAACAATAGAAAAATGGATAAAAGGATCATAAACTCAGGAAAGACAAATACTTAACTAGTAACATAGAGAGCTCTATGTGTAAATTTACAAAACAGAGCAAAATATGCGATGCTTCAAGGTGTAATGACTAAGAAAAAGACAAAGTTCAGACCTCTATTCAAGTTTCACATTACCATGATCATCAGGCACGCAAAAAAATATATATATATATATATATATATATATATATATATATATATATATATATATATACTTTTAAGGTCTGCTATATTTAGGGGGAAAAAGTGCTCAATATCAGAGATAAAAGCGGATGTAAATATAAAAGTATACTCTGAGGTCAAATCTCAGCAACAACAATCTGTTTCGTATCCTGAAAGGCCTAAAGATTATGTTTATGCATGAAACAGACTGTCCTGAAAGGCCTAAAGATTATGTTGAGGCATGAAACAGACTGTCCTGAAAGGCCTAAAATTTATGTTTAAGAATGAAGTGTTGTCCTGAAAGGCCTAAAGATTATATTAAAAACATAAAACAGACTGTCCTAAAAGGCCTAAAGATTATGTTTAAGCATGAAACAGACTGTCCTGAAAGGCCTACAATTATGTTTAAGGATGAAACAGAGTGTCCTAAAAGGCCTAAAGATTATATTTATGCATGAAACAGACTATCCTAAAAGCCAGAATATTATGTTTAAGCATGAAACAGACTGTCCTGAAAGACTTAAAGATTGTTTAAGCATTAAACAGGCTGTCCTTCAAGGCCTAAAAATTATGTTAAGAATGAAGCAGTGTCCTGAAAGGTTTAAAGATTATATTTAAACATGAAACAGACTGTCCTGAAAGGCCTAAATATTATGTTTATGCATGAAACAGACTGTCCTGAAAGGCCTAAAGATTATGTTGAGGCATGAAACAGACTGTCCTGCAAGGCCTAAAATTTATGTTTAAGAATGAAGTGTTGTCCTGAAAGGCCTAAAGATTATATTAAAAACATAAAACAGACTGTCCTAAAAGACCTAAAGATTATGTTTAAGCATGAAACAGACTGTCCTGAAAGGCCTAAAGATTATGTTTAAGCATGAAACAGACTGTCCTAAAAGGCCTAAAGATTATGTTTATGCATGAAACAGACAATCCTTAAAGTTCAGAATATTATGTTTAAGCATGAAACAACCTGTCCTGAAAGTCCAGAATCTTATGTTTAAGCATGAAACAGACTGTCCTGAAAAGCCTAAACATTATGTTTAAGCATGAAACAGACTGTCCTAAAAGGCCAGAATATGATGTCTATGCATGAAACAGGCTGTCCTGAAAGGCCTAAATTTATGTTTAAGCATGAAACAGACTATGCTGAAAGGCCTAAAGATTTTGTTTAAGTATGAAACAGACTATCCTGAAAGGCCTAAAAAATGATAAGCAAGAAAAGTAGGTGAGTCACCAAGAAAATAATTTTGGCATTCCGAATGCCAACAGAGAGAAAAAATGCAGAATATTAAATCCATTGGCTAAAGACATGAAAGCAAACAAAATACCATCTTTAAGTAAACACCACAAAAATAACATTGTAAGTTGGGTAAAGAAATATATAAAAACTGATTTCTCAATAGCAATTTTACAAAGAAATGTGGAGCTAAATTCACTGGACATGATGGCTGGACCAGAGGTTAGGACCTTTATAGAAATAGTTAATCAACATGACTTAGATGACAACAGGTGTAATTTTGAGGCAGTACAATTATAGATTACTTCAAAGCTGATAATCTTAAGATAAATGCTGATAATCTTAAGATAAATGCAAATAATTCTTGTAAGTTTTTGGACAAAACTTTTTTTGAGTGTACATCTCATAACCAAAAAGCTTTAAGATAAAGTGTATATTCCAACAAAACCATACTTATTTGCTGTCTGTAAAACTATTTCAAACTGTGTTAAAAATCCTTTTAAAGGGACAAATTAATGGAATGCACTCAGAGCATGACATAAATAAGCTTGTCCACTTTTTAAAAAAAGGACAAATTATTTTTAGGAATATTTCTTTTATGTTAGCATTCTTTAGACTTTCCGTGTCAGAGTTGAAAAATATTGTTTTTTTTTTATCATTTTAGAAGGAGGCTAATTCATAATATTTTAGCATCCTGCCATCACTTTTCTATCAATGTAAATTTTTGTGCAAATCTATGCAAAAAGTGGATCACAGAGCTTTGATATTTTTCTCACTTATCCTTGGTCAGTTAATATTTAAGTGATGTTCTTGCCTACATCCGTACAATGTCTACGCATTATTCACAACCATTTTACTGGCAAAAATCAGAAATGCTCTCCGGGGCCGATCACGAGACTACATTGATGATAAATACAAGAAACAAAATTGTTCTCTCTCTCGCTTCCCTTTTTAATTTTTCTCATTTACTAAAATGTAGCTGTTAAAGAACTCACATTTCGACTCTTGCAGGTGGACACTATGAAAGCATCACACACATACAATATATGTATGGAATATTACATAACATTACAAGCAACAGAAATTTAATTACAAACATTATGAACATTACAAGCAACAACATATGAATATTCAACTACAAGCAACAGAAACTTAATTACAAGAATTATGGAACATTCACTCCTTCAGCACTTCTGAAACTAAAAGTTTTTCAACATATTGTCAGCTTTACAGAATTCTTTCAACTTTCACACAGTGAACATTTTGAGCAGCAAGTTCATTCAACTTTTTATGAGCTCAGATGAAAAAAAATAGTAATTCCTATTAATTTTGCTTGTATATCATTGACATACATAAATACAAATATTCTTATTATAAAACCGTTTTGTGTTCCTACTTATTGTTTCATATTTTGTGGTATTTTTCATTAAATATAAATTTGTGAGGTGACACCAATAAACAGACCTCTACAATATCAATAGTGTAAAACTGTTTATATTTCTGAGATGAGGTATTATGTACTCTCTTTACATTATTCAGACTATTGTCCTCATATTTGTCACACAGTGGATAAAAGCGTTAGTTAGATCCAGTGACAGGACCCAAAGAGTGTGAGTTCAATACCCGGTTAAGGCAGTGGAGAAGTTGGAGAGGGGAATTAACAGGAGATAGCTGATAACTGACATCCATTAAACATGGCATGTGGAACTAGAACAGTCTTCCCCAGTGAGTGAAATAAAGGGCTCAGTTTGACATTTCAATCACCTGAAGTAGGCCGGAGAGTACAAAGGCCGAAACTTTGTAATAAATATGGCGAAAAAGATGAGGACAATAGTCTTAATGTAAATAGTGTAAAATTGTTTCTTGACTTTTACAGAATTATTGAATTGACTGATACAAATGGCAATTTGAAAAAAAAATAGTAACATCATTGATATAATCATATATATTTTTAAAATTTTATGTATTTTTTAATCGATTTTTTTAAAATTGTTTAAAAAATTGAAAAAAAACATTTTTTTCATATAAGATGCACAAACATTTAACACCCTAAAAAGTTTGTTTTTGCACACAAAACTATTAATTTAAATGACATCAAAAGTCAATTTATGTTGATATTATAACATGACTCTCTGTTATATCGATAAAAAAAATCAATATTTTTTTTATTCTGAAAGGTAGCACTGCCCAAGGATGGCCTAAGGAATATAAATCTACAAAAATTATTTCCCAAAAAGTTTTTTATGAGCCAATCAGTTTATTTTAGTAGCACCACCCCCAACACTAATAATATAATGCACCTAGTGTCTTGTGATACTAATGCAATAAAAAACTTATGTCTGTATAGGAATGGAAGACGTCATTCAAAAAACAAGGAAATACGATCTATGGGAAATAATAAAAAATGTCTACAACTAACGTTAATGTTGAAGTAAACATAACAAAATCAATGATTGATAGACTGATGAGAGACAGAAAGTCAAGGAAGCCATATTATCAAGCAAGAAGATAAAATGATAGTTCATTCAGACATATTGGATATCGTGTTAATGTTTTATTACTTCACAAACATTATTCTTAGTGGATATCCATATTTTAGTAAATGCTCTATTTATTTTAATCAGTATTTATTTTGTCTACCAGCTTGTATAATTGAAATAAACTTCATAAAGAAAAATCTGTCCTCCAACAAAATTTGAATCTGCTTTTTCCAGTTGGAACTATCACCATAGAGTGTACTTTGAGCACTTACCTATGAGGAGCTCTACCATTAAGCAGGATTCTATTTGGCCTTTAAAGCAAACTCAGATTTCTCAAAATGCAAATTTTCTCAGTTTCACTATTTACATTGTTCGCACTATCATCCTCATCTTTGTTGACATATTTATCACAACGTTTCAACTGTTGTATGCTCTGGTCTTCTTCAGGTGGTTGGAATATCGAACTGAACCCTTTATTCTGCTCAAGGACACATGGCATAGTGGAAACAGCCATTAGTTAGATCCAGTGACAGTACCCAAAGAGTGTGGCAGACATGAGACAGAACCTGGGACGAGCACAATTGGTCGTGACTTGCCTTGTCCCCGCCAAAAAAAGAGCCCGTATTTGCTTAGCATGTAAAGCTACTGCAGTTGAAATGAGGGAGAAAAAAGCACTTACCGCTCTGCTGTAATCCATCCTTGGACAGATAACGTAAAAGAATGAGGAGGGACTTGCATCGCATTTTTATGCAATAAAGATGCAATGCATTATGGGACAGGGATGCAATGAATTATGGGATCACATGAAGACGCAAGGGATTATGGGTATATGGACAAATATAAAAGCAACTACTTTTTCCCAATGGGGGCAGTTCTTCGAGTGACATTCACAGTTGGCAGCTAGAAAAGTCTGTTAGTATGATTTTGAGACAGAACTCAAGAAGGAACGACTCGAGGTTGGAATACCAGTTGGGAGAGCTTGAATTTACTCGCTGGTTGCTGTTTTCTTTTTATTCGCCACAGAATTCAATAACTGGTTAAGGCGGTGGAGAAGTTGGAGAGGGGAATTAACAGGAGATAACTGATAACTGACATCCATTAGACATAGCTCATGGAACTAGAACAGTCTACCCCAGTGAGCAAAATAAAGGGTTCAGTTCGACATTCCAACCACCTGAAGAAGGCCGGAGCATACAACGGCCGAATCATTGTAGTAAATATGGTGACAAAGATGAGGACAATAGTCCGAATAATGTAAATAGTGTACATAATACCTCATCCCAGAAATGCAGACAGATACTTCTTAGTTTCGTATCCAAAATATAAATAATGCAACTTTTAAAAAATTAACAGATTTTCTTTTTTTATTCAGACATACTTTTATTACTTTAGACATTTTTTTTTTAGTGGATACCCGTCAAACACAGGTTTACTCTAAAAATAACATTTGAAAAAATAAAAATATGTCAGACTAAAAATAAAATTCATTAATTCTTTAGAAAACATTAATTGAATATATATTTATGTAACATATATATTACGGATTTATTTATGAATAAAATTTTCCTGCATTTTGTCCACATTTTAAAGATAATGACTAACATCCTCAAAACAAATTACTATCAGTATTTTTAATAAAGATTGATACTACAGCTGAAGTCTAAAAAAATATAAAGAATAAACATAACCTAAAAATTTAGCATCATCACTAATACTAATTTTATTATGAAAACATTGACTTACTTAATAAAATCTGATATTGTAAAGTTCATAATTCCCAGATTAGATGATTAGAATGTGAGAGTGTGAAATTTAAGTAATGACACAAGATGTACTTTGTTAAGTGTTGATGTTGTGAAGTGCTTTTTACTCTATCTGGGTAATCTGAGCATTGAGCACTTTACCATGTAGGTCGGTGTTTATCTTTTGGTCTTTTTTTCTTTTTTTGTTTAATTATTCAGGACTTTTCTTGTCTAATGTATAATGTAATCTGGAAAGTTGTCTATTGGTCACACCAACGTAGTTTTCTTTAGTGTTATATATATATATATATATATATATATATATATATATGTAAAAGTAAACATTGAAGTCAACACTCAGAGGTGACAGGCAGTTTCATGCTAGATGCACTTGTCAAGCCACATCTAGCATGAAACAGTCTGTTGCCTCTGAGTGTTGACTTCAATGTTCACTTTTATATTTACATATGCTATATTTCTGATATTGAGCACTTTATCCCATAAATATAGTCAGTCAGTTAGATGCCATGCGTGATCCACACTTAGGCAATCATGTATCTTTCGATACATGACTGACGAGGTAGATTTTTCCCACAGTAGGCTGCCGTTTCTTTCTGTGGTAGACTAGTTGCCATCCAAAGCTATAGAACCCAATCTGTCCTACTATTAACCCATAGTTGGGAAGAAGAGGATTCATAACTTTCCCAAGGATATTAGCGTGTAAGTGAATATAATAGTTTTGAGTGGAATTCGAACTCTGCTCTCCGATTCCTCAATCCGAGCTGTTATCCATTTCTCCACTGTGCACACCTTAAAACTATATTTTCTTCATATATATATATATATATATATAATAAATTGATTTATTTAAAATATGTTTTTGTTCGCAACACAGTTCTAACCATGTTTCAAAAATGGAAGCTAAAAGCTACGAATTTAATTTTGTAATTAAATTAAAGACATTAGTTCCATTTCATCCTCAAGCGAATTTTTCTATTAATGCTAATATTAATATTTCTATTAATTTTTCTATTAATGCTAATATTAATATTAATATTAATGCTCTGTAAATTTACATTGAGCACTATTTTGTAAAATAAAAATATCTATAAGAACACGGATTATATATCTTACTGTTCTTTCTTTATATATATATATATATATATATATATATATATATATATATATATATATATATATATATATATATATATATATATATATATATAAAATGTATACCAATTTAGGATGTTTCACTTTTATTAAAGCTTCTTCAGAGATGAGAATTGACCCAAACAAAATAGAAAATACCAAAGTTTCTGTTGTTTTGTGTTTTCTCTCAATCTCTGATGAAGCTTTAATAATAGCAAAACATTTCAGATTGATATACGGTAACTTTGTAACATCTCTCTGTGATATGCCTTCTAATACTATGGAGTAAATTCTCCATTTTGTCACATGTATCATAAAATAATTGTAACCTAAAAAATACATACAAAAATATATATAAACTATATGAAATTAACATACAATTTAGCATGCATTTCCTGTTATTTGTGTATGCTTTATTTCCTCTCAAATATGTTTTTATCTCTGTAAACATGAGGCAAATTTCTACCTCCATGATGTGAGTGAATCCCCCACAGATTTCTGATGGACTTGGCCGTCAAAGTGGTTGTTATATGTAGTCAACATCGTAATTTATAAAAATATGCCTTAGGAAAGATCAGTTGAAAAAGTTTTTAATCCAAAATTCTTAATAATCATTCAGTGCTCTTAACAGTAATAATTTGTGACAGAGCTGTAACAATATGATAGATGACGTGTTTCGATTTAAAACGAATCTACAGAATGTTTTCGTTCTTGTTTATTTCTACCTCATGTCAACTAAATTAGAACATTTCTGAACAACTGTGTCTGAAAATAATGTGATTTTATTCACCTTAAAATATGTGAACAATGTTTTCTACAAAGGATTCTGATTTGTAAAACTGCCAAGTTTTAATTTGTAAGATAGCTGAATGCTTAATAGAATGAATAAACAAGAAACCACTTCAAAGACAAAAGACAAAAAAAAAACTTGTTTTATTTTAATGTTTAAGTTTATCTCTCGGCAACTGATTAACAAGAACCAAGAATTGGAGATAACGCTTTAGCAAAGATTAACAAGTGCCAATGCATAAGGATAGGATTAGAAAAGAGATGCGCATATATACATGAGTGTGTATATATATATATATATATATATATATATATATATATATATATATATATATATATATAAAAATATACATGTTATCTCTCACTGCTAGCATGACTCAGGGTTTGATCCACAACACAATCTTCAGGTGCTGAGTATGGACTGACTGTTATGTAATTTGAATTTGGTGCAGTTTTATCTTATACTAGGGTTACAGTTTTTTTAATTTTAGAAATTATATTTAACAATTAAAATAAACAGGATTTGTAAATGAATGTAAAAATAAAAAAAATACAAATTAAAAGATTAATTTTTGAGTTGTAAATATTAATTTTTTAATTAAAGAGAGATTACTTCTTATTAAAAAAACAAAAAAGCACAAAAAATAAACAGTAATTTACATTAAAAATTAATCTGGATCAACATATTCAACTGATATTTATTTTTATTTATGTCTACATGTAACCATCGATACATTTCTATTGTTTAATATGCTTGGGTCATTTAACAATTTTTCAACAAGACGTAAGTTACATTTATTTTCTTTTCCATTATATTTTCTTGCTATAATATTTCAGTTAATAAAAGGGGAACTACCAGCAGTCTTTAATTGCCAGAAATATTTAGAGAGAGCAGTTCTGTTTCTGTATTTTATATTACTTAAAGTCATTCAATGATGGTAGAAACAAAATTCTAAACAGTGACTAAATGGATGACTGCTTAGGAATACCAGTTGCTGTAAGCTTGGATTTGCAGACAGTGTAATAAATAATTTCTTGGGATCATTAATCAGAGAACTGAGTTACAATTTGTTTTTTCTAAATATTCTAAATTTACTTTATGATTGCTTAGTTCTAAAGCCTTTATATATTTAATTTTAATCTCATCAAATATTTCCTTATTATTGGAGTTGGTGGATAATCTAATTTGGACTGATTTATTTGAATTATCTAGAATTTTGTGATTTCATTCTTTCATTCTTTACTAACATATCCATGGTTATATAGATCTTTTGAATATGATTTATAGAAACCATTATTCAGCTCTAAAGGTTACATCAAAAAAGTTGATGACTTTAGCATTTGTGGTGGCGATAATATTTAGTTTGTGAGCTTTAAAAAAAATTTCCAATTCCTCTCTCAATTGGTCTTTATTTCATGGACTATTTTTACATAGGAGAATTACACCATCATCTCTATAGAATCTGGTGTCCTTAATGTCGAAAATGAATCTAAGCCACCACAATAATAAGATTCTAGCAAGTTCACATGACTCTGCTGAATTATACACTCCTATGACAATATGGGTTACTTCTTTTGGTCTCCAGATAACCATTATGGAATAGTATAGGTCTTTGTGCTTGCTTTGTGATACTTATTTTGTGATTACTAATAGGACAGTAATATTATGCTAGCTTTATAGCCGATATTAGGAAATTCTCAGTGATGGATTGGTAAAAGTTACAAATATCAAATTGGATGATGTACATTCATTCTTTCTTTTTACGTTAAAAAAGAATTCCATAACTTCAGCTGATTAATTCCTCGAGAATTTTTTATGTATTTGCAAGCTCTTTCAATACTGTTTTTGCTCATTTTACCGATATTATTTTTAGTTGGGTTGAGTAATCAGTATTGATGATTGTTTAGAAAATTTGCTTTATGATCTTTAACTGTGATAAATGCTTGTTGTATGTGGAATTCATAGATCCTACCATCAGTTTTTAGTTCAATGATTATCTTCTTGGCTTCACTATTTAAGTTATTTTTCCAGTCAAATGCTCCCATAGCAATATTAAATTCTGGGTTACTTTTTTTGGTCCACAGATAACTATTATGTAATAGTATAGGTTTCTGTGCTTGCTTCATGATACTTATTTCACAATTGCTAATAGGACAGTAATTATTTGCTAGATTTATAACCAACACTAGCAGATTTTCAGTTAAGCACACATGGCACAGTGGATAAAGGCATTAGTTAGATCCAGTGACAGGACCCAAAGAGTGTGAGTTCAATACCCAGTAAAGGCAGTGAAAAACTTGGAGAGGGGAATTAACAGGAGATAACTGATAACTGACATCCATCAAACATGGCACGTGGAACTAGAACAGTCTACCCCAGTGAGCGAAATAAATGGTTCAGTTCGACATTCCAACCACCTGAAGAAGACCGGAGCATACAACCGCTGAATCATTGTAGTAAATATGACGACAAAGATGAGGAAAATAGTCTGAATAATGTAAATAGTGTACATAATACCTCATCCCAGAAATATAGACAAATACTGTGGTTGGTTACTTATTCAAAACAATAAATTCTTTGATAACAAACTTAAGTTTATAAATTCCTTTTATGTCTATGATGCCATTTGGCCGAGATTTCAAATGACGAAATTGAGCCATTCTTTTGTTTTAATAAGATCTGGGTCACCAATGCCTTGTCTTTCTAGACTTTTCTTTTGTTGCCAACTTTTCAATATAACTGATTAAAAATCTTGTTCCCTTTGCATGTTTCCAAAACCATATTTCAGATTGTTTGCATTACTAGCTTGAGAATCATAACAATTTCATTTGTTTTTCAGTTGACAAGCAGTTTACATTTTAATCATATTCTGGACCCAACATTCCATTCTGCTTTACCGGAAAGAAAAAAAAAACAAAACATTTTTTTTTTTTTTCCTTGCTCCGTATTTCAATTTCTGTTTTCACCTTAACTCTTTTAACACCTCCAATGCTCCAAATCCTATACAGTTTTCACATGAACCCTTTTAATACTTTTCATACTATTAGTGTCATAATATTGTCTCATTAACCCTTTCATCTACAACTAGTGACACTTTATAGTGTCACAGCAGTACTAGATTGGTAGATAGGTCTCATTCTACATTTGAAATTGCTAACCTTAAGTTCTATACTAACAGTTTCTTCTCTTTCATGTTTCACTTATAGAACACTCTCCCAGCTTCTTGATTTCCAACCAACTTAGATCTTCGAGAATTTTAAATGCAATAGCAACTGTTACCTTTTGTCTTCTATATTCCTGTTCTTTTATTGTTCTCTTTTTAATAATGTGTTTTTTTTTCATTTTTCTCATATTTGTTCACAATCATTAAGCCTTTGTATCTTAGTGACTTTATTGCCTTGCTTGGGTTAAATGATTAAAAAAAAAATTTACAAAAGATTTTTATCCTACCAATTTTATCAGCTCTTCTAAATACTTTACAAAAGCCTTTTATTTCACCATCTTCATCAATACTTATTTTTGTAATTATTTTTAATAAAGTAAATCATAAAGAAATCTATTTTTTAATAAAGTAAAAATATTCACTAATTAAGGCTTTAATCCTTAATAAATTATTTTTATGCAGTTATAAGATGTTTTTTTTTTCTAGTATTGAGTTGTTTTGGTCCTGAGTTGTCCCAGTGCTCAGTTGTCAGTATTGAGTTGTCCTGCACCCTATATGAGCCATTACTGAAGATGCTGGGAGAATGGTTAGTTTTCAAGTGCCCATTCTGAAAGTACCCAATTGCACTGGTGTGGCCAATTGCTCCCATTCCAGCCTTGACAGATTTCAAAAGCATTTATGTAACCTGATGGGAAATGAATTGTTTTCAACATCAGCCTCTTTCCAAGAAATAAAATGTTGCAAACCTATCACTATTTCCATGGAAAATGTTCCTTAGTTCCATGCTCAGTTTGCCATACCATATACCCAATATCATCTTCATTCACTTTGTATTCCATAAGAGAAGTTTCCATGTGGAGAGATTCTTCCTCAGAATGGTTACTTTGTGGAACTATATGAGAGGATACATCCTTGATCACTAAATTAATAAACTTTTCAATTTTAGAGTCTTCCTTTATCTATCATATATATCTTCATAACCTGCACTAAATTACATCAATTTAATAAACTCATTTAGTAACACTAGGTCTTAAGTGCCTTTTGAGCCATACATTTAGTTAGTTAAGGAAATTGAGTGGCCATATATTTATAGACATACATCCTTGTGCAAATTAATTAAAACAAAATGAATAATTGTTATTATTTACTTTTTTTATATTTTTCCAATGAAACATGACCCAGTGAACATGTTAGTACTTTGTATGTCCATTCCACAAATTTGTTCCTTGCAGATTGATCACAAATTCTTGATTAGATTTAAATCAGGAGAGTTTCTTTGATTTGCTCACTAGTAAGGCTTGCCATTGTGTTTGTGCAGCATTACAATTTTTGTACGTTTCCTTGGAGTAATGTCTATTGCAGACAATGGCTATAGGACAAATAATTGACAGTCAAGACAGTAGTGTCTGGGCATGATAAAAATCTTCTGTGATGTAATGAATACTCATTGCTACTTTTGTGATGTCAACGAATACTCATTGTCACTTTCATAATGCTCATTGTAGTAGAGACTTGGTAATCACACATGTAACTAGAGTAACACCGTTGAACAATGCTGGTTCCAGGTATCTTTGAATATCACTTGCACTAATAGTACTTGCTCAATAATACTTGCTCAAATAGTAATCTGTATAGTAATCTGAATAGAGAAATAGTATAGTGAATAGAGTAGAGAATAGTGGTTTGTATAGTAATAGAGGATAGACTAGAATTGGAGATAATTTAGACACACGCTACCTCCCACTTATGTGTTTCATCTATGGTCACATGGTTTACTTAATTCAATAATGGAATCACCTGTATTTGCTCACTGGCGATCTATGTTCAAACACAAGTGTCAGCAGTGACACTTTATACCTATATAACAAAATCTGATGCAATCATGGATGACACAATATTTTTCAAAGCCAAACAAACTTCATCATACACCCCAAAAATAGATTCATATTACTGTAATATACAAATGACGTAATCTGAGGAAAAAATAGAAATTGATTACACCCGCTCAATCCAGTGGGTCTAAAACTGACCATATGGTGAAAGAAAGGAAACTAAAGCAGTTTTTTAATTAATTTGTATAAGGGTGTAGAATAGTTTGTGCTAGGGATAGTTACACTCAACACTGCAAGCAGTTAGAAAACCAAAATGTTCAACTAAAAATGAGTCATGTTCTAAAATAGCCACGGCAGAGTGTAACTTTCATATGGCATCAAACCCATTCAAAGATCAAAGGTTAAAAATGGCATTGAGCAAGTGAAACTGGTGAATGTTGGCAAAGATAAGGAAATAGCTTACATTATCATTACCATTCATCATAAACAATTTAACAGTAACACTCTAGAATGAGAGGTTCTCAAGCCTTACAATAACAGATGTTTAGTAGAAAAATATATTATGTGGATGTAAACAGGCAAATATCTGTGCAAGGTGTTATTTAATTCAGTGAAAAAGAAAGACATGGAACAATCTCACTATTAAAATAGATTTGATTTTCACACTTAAAATAGCACATTATTCAGTTGCTGATTTTATTAATTTTTAAAAAGTTTAGGTTTGAGTAAAATATAGCTATCAAACAAGGCTTACATAATTGACAATGGCATACTTTTTCCCAAATGGCAATAAAAACCTTCAGTCTGTTGTTAACTGGGGCAAAGAATGGCTTGTTAATTTTAACACCTCCAAAACTAAATTCTGCTCTCGGCAAAGAGCATTAGCCCAAGAAGATGCAATGAATCACTCTCCTGGAGGTTAGCATCAGCCATGTTGATGGCAGGCAGAAAGTGGTCTCTCAGATGATTAATAGAGAGCAGTTTTACTTTCTTAGCAGTTGATCTAGCCATGAATTGGTAGGTCAACTGCTAAAAAAGTTTGTTCATTGTGTCATAGTAGACAATTTTCCTCCCCAGAATCTATCTTTCATATCTATAAGTAAACCATTCATCCATGTTTAGAATATTGCTACCACGTATGGTCCAGTGACATTTCTATTTACCTAGAGCTTCTTGATAAGACCCAAAGAAGAATCAGCAATATTATTGGTCTTGATTTGGTATCTCAGCTTCAGTCACTTACCCTCCACTGTAATGTCGCTTCTCTGTGCCCTTTTCTATAAATACATGGTAATTGTTCAGATGAGCTCTTCATTATGGCACCTAAACATCATGTATTTAAGTGCAGTACTAGACTGGTGTCAAGACCTCATCAATTTACAATTGAGCTGGCTAGATGTAACCATAAGTTCGTTGCTAACAGTTCTTTTACTTGAACTTCTCAATTGTGGAACTCCCTTCTGGCTCCATTCTTTCCAGCCAACTTTATTCTGCAAAAATTTAAATGCAATGTCAATTGCTATCTACCATCCTCCTGATTACTTTTTTCTCTTTCCACTCATTATTAATATTTCTGTTCCTAATTCTTCCACACCCTCTAACCCCTTGTGTTTTTACTGACTTGCATTGGTGATACCGATTAAAAAAAAAAAAAAAAAAAAAAAAAAATCTCAGGATTTTCAACAGCAGCAATAACTAAAATGGATTGCTTATATAACTCAAATAGAAAATAATGACATCGATCCAAAATGGTAGCGGAACAATTTTTCTAAAAAGTGATTTCCCTGATGGAAGAAAAGCATGCATATTCAGTTCCTGTCAGAGGCAGAATTTTTAGTTAGGAAACATTTCACATTCAATAACTAAACAGACAGTGCTACTAATGGTTGAAATTTATAAAATATTTCTTTAAAAAATATTTGTTGGGTGAAATAGGTTTCCTAAGTCAACTGGTATCACTGTTTCCAATATTGATGGGGTCTTCTTTTAGTTGTTGCTCCTGTTGAAAGTGGCTACAAAACCAAAATATTAACCTATGAATTTGTGTCATATTCATAAATAGCCCCATCAGATCAATACTTTCATATAAATATCAGGCATGATATTCAGAAATATCTAAACTGTGAGTGTTATACAAATGCTTTCTCACATCAATGATTAAAAATGGTGTCAAGTGGAAAAACCCTGTAGGTCTTGGTGAGGACCATTCTTCTTCAAACCTTGTGGGCTGATGCTACAAAATCATAAACAAAGAATTAACTCTATCATCCATGCTTAGAATATTGCTGCCACATGTAGTCTGGTGCCCCTGCTATTTACCTAGAGCTCCTTGATAAAATCCAAAGAAGTATCAGCCATATTATTGGTCCTGATCTGGCGGCTCAGCTTCAGTCTCTTACCCACCACTGTAAGGTTGCCTCTCTGTACCTTTTTCTATAAATATATGGTAATTGTTCAGATGAGCTCTTCACTATGATACTTAGACTTTATAAATTTAAACATACTACTAGACTGACAATGTGGTCCCATTAATTTACAGTTGTGATGGCTAGATGTAACAAGTTCTATGCTAACAGTTTCTTTTCATGGACTTCTCACTTGTGAAAATACCTTCTGGTTCCATATGTTCCAGTCAACTTTAATCTTCAAAAATTTAAATGCAATCTCAATCACTATCTGCTGTCCTCTTGATTACTCTCCCTTTGTTCCCGCTCCATAGTAATGTTTCTGTTTCATATTCTTTCAAACCTAGTAACCCCCTGGTGTCTAAGTGGCCTTGCTTGGGGTCAAATTGCTCAAAAAAAAAATCAATGATATAAGCTCAATTTCAAACTTGATATTTGTAAATAAAAACAAAGTACATATAACTCTTTAAGATATCTGAGACTGATTTAACATTGTATTTATATTATGACAGGAACCTCTTTTGGTAATGATACAAAAATTCCAAATCCAGTGTCTTCTCACACCTGTTGGAGGAACCCAACCTGGACTGACTATATCTTTATGGGTGCAGCCATACTAACCATGTTTGACCAATTGCAGGTTGGTGAGACTATTTAACACATTTTTTGAGTTTTTGAATCCAGTGTTGCCTTTCTCCTAGACTGGTTGTCACTGAAGTCTATAGCATCTGGTCTGTCCTGTTATTTACTCATACCTGGAGGAGCTGAGGGGAGTGATTGATTCATATCTTTCCCAAGGGTATTTGCACTTAAGTTAAGGTAACAAACTTGACTGGGATTCAAACTCAACTCCGTGATTCCTCAAATCAAACTACAATCTGTTGGCCCACAGTGCATCCAAAAAAAAAAAAAAAAAAACTAAAATCAATATTGCTTAATTCTAACAAAAATCTAATGAATGCTAATTTACAAAAAGTTATTCCCTAAAACATGTTTCCTTGTTTTTTATGAGTGGGCTGATTAATTTCAGTAGTATCTTGTTTGATTTTATTGTTATATTTTCTACTAGCTGAAAAGCTGCCCTATCTGGCAGCATTTACGCTAGCTTTTGCGGAACGCTCTTGATTGGGCTTTCATAATAATAGGTAGGATTGCATAGATGTGATAGGCAACAATAAACTACAGAAGAACTCAAAAATTGATTGCTGCATTTAAGTATTGCATTAATATTTAAGTTTCCCTTTTAAAAGTTCAATGATAATTCTTCTGCCACCGCTTAATTTAAAGACAATTTGATGTACGTAGCTCATTTTCTGTACAACAACTCTTTATTTCATGGATGATTTTCACAAATAATTTCCAAAATTTATTTCCAAGTTATAAAAACTATTATACAAAGAAATTTGTCACAAAAAAAGCAGCGACGAAAACAATCACAGTAATGAAAACTTGGGAATCCCAAATTTCAGGACTGTGGGGCCATATCCAGCTCAGAATGTATTTAATTTGCTCGCAGAGTTGGCCAGATTCATAAAGGGTGATATGTTGGGCTACGGCCTCCAGGAGTAAAATTGGAAAAGATCGATACAGTGACATTCGAATTGATTACACAGATTATTTGGGAGAACTTGTCTTCTACAGGTAGTTGTTGAATATAGGGCAGGTTTCATAAAGCCTAACAATGATAGTTCTTATCTTCAATTTGCTTTTTGCTTTTTTATTGATGATGCACAAGAGACACATAAGCTATGAGAAATTACTTTTACAAAAGAAAAGAAATTATCTATTGAAGACAAAATAACAGTTTTTGACTGAGTATTGAAGTTTCTTCAAAATCACTGTTAACATTCGTGATAATCAACAAACAACAGAAAATAAAGTTAAAAAGAGAAGACTTTCTAAATTTAATTGCTCAAGATCTTTTCAATTTAATAAGAGGAAATTTTGGGGCTATAAAGAATAGAAAATTAAAAAAGAGGTGCCAAATTTAATAGAAAAACTGCAAAAATGTGCATAAATTAATAGTTTGAATAACAAATCCAAGAATAATTTTTGTGATAGGAAATTAATCACAAAAGTTGGTACAAAGAGAAAAAACATTTTTAGACAATATAAAAGAAAGATGAATGAATTTCTAGGTTTCTTAACTTATTATACAAAATTATTTTACACTAAAAATGGAAATTAAGATATCAATAATGAGGAGATTATTAATAAAGTAAGATTTAAATAATTATTTTAAAATGATGATAATAGTAAGCTTGGTTTTATAAGACTGTAAATCTAGAATCCACATTGGAAATTGTTAATTTTGAAAATTATACAAAATAATTTTACCTTGAAGATGGAAATCATGATAAAAAGAAAAATATTATTATCAATAATATAAAGGTTAGAAATTAGCAAAAAATGATAAAACTAAGGAAGTTGGTATTTATAAGACTGTTAATCTAATATTCACAAATTTTCATCGTAATTTCTTGCTTTCTCCTTTGGTCACGGCAGAGAACGAGAGAAGGTGTATATCTACCATAAGGTAACTGCCAATGTTTACAGAATAATGGAGCCAGACTGTTCAAAATTATAGTGCAGTTCTTTACACAAGTCAATGTATTTATAAAAGGAAGTATCATTTCGATGACACAGAATGTAGATGTGGATAAAAGGTGAGGTTCAACTGAAAGTTGTTTTGGGCCCGTAAGCTATTCCTCATAATGATGGACTCTTTCAAATTAAGTATCATTTATTATTCTTTGAAAAGAGTGTTTCTTGGTTTAAAAAAGTGTCTATTACATTGCATCTCTGTTAACTGCATAGCCATTTTTCCCAATTACAGCTTGCATACAATATATATACAAGTATGAGTGTACCATGGCAAGTAATTTTTACATCCTTGGCAAAATATTACGTTAAAGATCGAAAAGTTTTCTGATGACATTGTAGAAAAATAGACACTTTAAGAAATTAAACCTTATCTGTCTATTTATGTAGGATCCACATCTACTTACCTAATAATTTTGTGACTTCTTTGGCAGTATTCCTGCTTTGAAAAAGTTGAGTTTCTCTGCTCAACTTAAAGAGCTGAGCGGCTTTTACCAGAGGCATTTTGTGAATCTGACCAAAATAACAATACTTTAAAAAAAGAAAGAGAAATTGGTACAATGTAAGTGCCTCTATCAATGGTTGCATAAGCAGCTTTTAGCAAGGTACTGCAAAGACAAATTGCTGTCTCCTTGTTGACTGAGAGATTGCAAGAGTTGGCAGCATGTTAAAGTAATCAGACAGCTTACAGGGAAAGTAGTTCAATGGCTTCTCTAATTTTATTCTGAAAGAATGCTGTTCTTAATTGCATTCATGTTACTTTTGAGCAGAAACTTCTTTTATAAATCATTTCACCACATGCAAGGCAGTAAAGCCACTAAGACACAAAGGGCTGGGGATTGTGAATAAATAAGAAAAAGAGATACATTATTAAGGAGTGAAAACAATAGAAGTGTAATTAAGAATATATATATAAAGAAATATATATATAAAGAAATATATATATATCTGTCTATATTTCTGAGATGAGGTATTATGCACAGAATTTACATCAGTCGGACTATTGTCCTCATCTTTGTTGCCATATTTGTCACAATGTTTCAGCTGTTGTACGCTCCAGCCTTCTTCAGGTGGTTGGAATTTCGAACTGAACCCTTTATTTCGATCACTGGTGTAGACTGTTCTAGTTCTATAGACAATAGTCCGACTAATGTAAATATATATATATTTCTTTATATATATATATATGATGTGGTCACAGAAATTGTCTGATGATTGCGTCCAGCATGAAATAGCCTGTCACCTCTGAGTGTTGACTTCAATGTTCACTTGTTTAAATTATTCAAAAAAGAAAATAGCACAGACATCTTATTTTAACAGATATATTTACCAAAACTACACAAAAATATCTTGAAATTTTAAAGAGTAAATTAATTCAATAAAATCACCATTGACTCCAACCAGGCCCTCCAGATGATTTTGGAATCTTCTTGACAGTCTCCCTGTTTAAGTTGAGGAATTCTGCCATAATCCTTGCCTTCAGTTCATCTTTGGTGTTACAAGGTATTTTACTGGTCTCTTACCCAGCTGAGCTCCACACATACTAATCAAGCAGGTTGCAGTCTGGGGAGTTAAGTCTAAGGGGCATTGTGGTCACAGAAATTGTCTGACAGCCATGGGTTCTCCTGCTTGTGTAGTATGGTGCAGAGAGACATAATGTCTTCCAGCAGCCAACCTCTTGACCCAGTGAAGCACTACCTCCTGAAGGCACTTGATGGTGGCTTCCATGCTGATTCAAAGTCTCTGTGGGAAGACGAATGGAGGCATAACGTTGCCAACACTAGTGATCACTCTAAACACGATAATGTTGACGGGATATACCATCCAACTCTTTCCAAAATCTCTGTACTGTCCTTAGACTGACCCCCAAACACTCTGAAATGTTTGTATTGGAGCATTACAGCATGTTGTTTCCAAATTTCTTGCACAGTGAATTGCGTCATGGTGCTCCTTTTCTTACAGATGGTGCCCAACTGACCCTACTGTACTGTGGGCTCCAAGGATTATTGGCCTATCTGCAAGAGCGTACTTAACAATAGCAAACCCTCTGTACCTCATTTGTTCAACCAGTTCAAGATTCTGACCTCTTCTGCTGACAAGGCTGAATGCTTTGCTCAGAAATTCTCATTCAATTCAACACTTGACTCTTCCGTTGTATCCACACCCGATTTCCCCTTAGAACTGAGGCTCTATTAAGCAATCTGAACATTACCCCATCATCGGTATTGGGCATTATCTCTAATTTAGACCCCCACAAGACTAGTGGTGAAGATGGGATACCAGTCATTGTCCTGAAGAAATGTGCACCTGAACTGGCCCCTGCCCTCTCCAAATTATATAACTACTGCCTCAATGAATCTTGTTTTTCAGCCTGTTGGAAGTCCTAATCCATTGTTCCTGTCTTTAAGAATTCTGGTGACCCTTCTGAGCCTTTTAATTACTGTCCTAACAGTCTCCTACCCCTTTTTCGGCAAAGTCTTCAAAGCTTTAATCAACGCCAAAGTGGTTATGCAACTTACATCCCATAATCTGCTCTTCAACAAGCAATATGGTTTCCACAATTTGAAAAGGACCACCAATCAGTTATGATCTGGGGCAGGAATTGGCTGGTTAACTTTAACGCCTTAAAAACAAAACTGCTCTCTATTACTCACCACAGAGAACCAACCCTGCTCCCCATTAGAACGTCTGACACTCAACTTCTCGAGAGATCCTCTTTGCGACAGCTCAGTCTCACATTGACTGCTGACCTGAGATGGAACAAATACATTGAGTCAATAGTCCACCACAAGGAAACTTGTCTCCCTGTGCCGCGCCAGGAAATTTTTCTCACGAAAGTCGATCTTTCAAATCTACAAATCAACCATTTGCCCTTGCATGGAGTATTGCTG